>WBMY01012610.1:120977-206150 GCA_013397315.1 Donacobius atricapilla | reverse complement strand
CCCCCCCCCGTTTATGTATGATAGAGACAGTATTTAATAAAAGAGAAATAATTTTTAATGAGTATTTGAAGTTATTCTTACCAGGATCAATGTATGCTATTCCATTACTGTTTAGATTTAATATCTTCAGTTCACTGACATCTTCAAACTCCTTGGCTCGTAGCTGTCTAATTTTGTTGTTGGACAAATCAAGTTTAGCTATATCTGGAGGTATGTTACCTGGAACTTTCTTTAACTCTTAAAAAATGAAAAAGACAACTTGTATCAGCTTTAGATTATTCATACTGCTTAGGTATCACAGTTGCATGCCAGACAGTCTATTGTCAGTCTAACATTGTTTCTTGTTTTCTTTTCCTTTTATCCCCTCTACTGCCACCATGTTTTTTCAGCTTCTGAATTTCTTTCTTTCTTTACTTGTACCTTTACATTTCATGTGAAAATTGTTCTCTTCATTAGTGCTTATAGTAAAACCTCTGTGATTTATATTTTTGTGTGAGTAGGACTAGACCATTCACATAGGAATAGGGTAAGCAGTGAAGATACTATATTAGTATTAAAAATGTGTGTGAAGGGCTTGATTGCTTAAAGAAGAGAAACCAGAGTAACTATATAAAAAAAACCACCCAGGCAGCAGAGTGCCATTCTGTCTGCTTCTCATTCCTACCTCTATCATTGGCATTTCCAAAGTAGCTGAGGATCTCTCAGTCATCAGTGCCCATATCCTTACAGCGTTCTGTGCAAAAGAACTCCAGAAAGAGCAGCTCCTACTCCAGCAGTAAGGGCCCAGGCTTGAGAAGTGCAGACTGTGGCTTGAACCCTCTCAGGGTGATGTTAACAAACCTAATCTCCAGGATTATTATCTTTGCTCAATGAGTGTTCTAATCCTGCGCTGTCATAACAAGAAAATGAGCAGTGTCTCTTATTTGACCATCTTTGAATGAAAGCAAGTAGTGTCTGGATCTGTGCTGGAATCTTGGTGGTCGCTGCACTTCTGAAGTTCTGAAGATATCTAATGAATCAGGTCTTTGTGAGACTAAAGCAACATACCAAACTCTTCCTGCCTTATATCTGATTACGAGCAGAGCTTTGGTTTTATAAATACATAAATATTATAACTACTCCACAGCCTGCTGTGATTGGATTGCTTCCTGCTTCTGCAGATGTCAAAGTTTCAGGGCCTATTTATCACCAAATGAATGCAAATAATGCTTGAATTTAGAGATTTGGAGAGTTTGGCAGTACTAGAAACAGATTTTTTTTCAACTATCCTTGAAATAGTTGAAATTCTTTGCAAAAATGCAAACAAACTGCTTTTACTTCCTTTTTTTTTGCTTTGCTTTTTTTTTTTGTAACCCAGAATCAAGGGCATAGAGTATTTCATTCTGCAGTACCACACGGTCTGGCATATAACTAGTCTGATGAGATATAAGTAAATTATATTAAAAAAAAGAGAACATGCACATGGATAAATGTATTTTTGAGATGTTCCTTTCATGAGGTTTCTGACTTTAACTGAAAGCTCATGACCTGTCATCATACTTTGTTAATATAGTAGTGGTAGAGTAAGTGCTTGTGATTCCATTCCCTCCATTGTAAAGGAGTAATAGATTGCAGATTTTCATGTCATCTTACTGGTTTGACAATGGATGCACTTTTTTTCTATTCTGAATTCTTGTCTTGCAGATTTAGAGAAATGTTTGTGCTTTCCCTGGATTTTGTGTGCATTGCACTCCTATTTCTGATAAAAATTCCAGTGAAATTGTGCATCTGCTGTACAATATTCACATACAAAGACAGTAAATACAATGCTTTCATCAAAGATCAACATATGCTCAGAAATACCAAATATCCATGGGATATCTGCATCCAGCTGCCAAGCATGTGCACAGTAGATCTAATACTTCAAAAAAAGTATTGAAACATACTCAGTGTGTCCATGCTAGGCATGCAGGAGGTTCTGGATTGATATACCTAGCTCTTGACCTGAAGGAAGGAGTCCCTATATCCTCCACTACCCTCATGTAGAGGTTGAAATAACTTTATTCTTCCATTATTAATATTAAAGACCATAAATCATGTTTTCAAATACCATCAACCCCTTTGCAACTCCCGTGAAGATCAGACTGCATTGAATGTTTCTATGAACTTAGAGGAAAAAAGTAACATTTTTCCCCCATAAGTTTTTGGGTGTATTTGTGTATTCAATTAATCTCTTTGATACCACTAAGTGGGGAGAGCAGTAAAGTCAGTCTTTGCTTATTTCAGGATTATAATTTATGCCTGGGTTTTGTTCCATAACACTTTACTGAACACTAATAGTGATATTATTAAGATCTTATGAAGAATAATTAAGATTATAATCTATAATCTAATAATTAACATCCTATCTACAAGGAAAGGTAAAATAGGTGAATATTTAAAAAAAGAAATAAAGGCAGCATAATTCATTAATAAAAATATGTAGTAGCTGCATGATGAAAGAAAAATTGAGCAGAGGGACAAGAAAGGAATTTATAGGGTGAAAAAAAGTAAAGAACACAGACCATTTTTATGACACATATAGTAGATAAACCATGTAATCAAATACTGAAATCATTAATCCTTGATCTTAGATATTATCTCCTTATACTGAATTCTGAGCTTTTCTCTGGCATAAAGGTGCAAGAGTAAGGGCATACTGAGGTTTTTACATAAAATCAAGTTACTCTTAAAGGAAACAGAAGTTCAGCTGAACAAAAAGTGCAGGCTAAGCTCTGCTAAAATCGGGAAAAAGTCTCACAATGTCAGCTTCTTCAAGCAATGCTTATTTCAGAATTGTTATGTTAAAGAATGATTTTCCTCTGAATTGTTTTTTTGTTTGCTTTGTTTTGTCATGGGATAAAATATGGGAAATATAAAGGACAAATAAATGTGCATTTTCATGTTGATATATATCCCATCTGGTTTACCCTTAGGGCTTAACTGTGGCTCTTAGGGGCCTGAGAAAGATTTAGAGATGGAATGAATCCAAGTGTCTGAAAAACATTTCGTGAAGTCCCTTCAACTTTGAATTGTTTGCTGGGTGCTGGGAGGAAGAGCACAGAGGAGGTATTTCTTCATGAACAAAATCATACGATTTCTTCCCTTAGTAGAAGAAATCTTATGCAGCAAATATGAGGATGCAAAGCTTTCTTTTGCAGTTGGGTTCCTCTGGGCATTGAAAACACAGCTGGCTGCTCCAGCCCTGCTTCACAGCTCACTTCTGTCCAAGATATTGTTTATAGTTGTACAATCAGAGTAGTAACTTAAGTAATATGCTCAGTTTTATTGCTGTTGGTTTCTGTTAGATTACAGCACTAAGGAATATATGTGGAATCTGGGTTGCAGAGCAGAGGTAAAATGCAGGGAGAATTCCTACTTATTGCTGATAATTACAAGAGAAAAGCAATTAACAATTTCAGTTTAAGTAAAGCAAGTACTACCACTAAGTTCATTTGGAGTAAATAATGAATGAATAAATATAGTAAGAATTAACTAAATAGAATATTAAAATCATTAATTCAGTTATAATGACAGATACAAACCTTTTCTTTTGCAGTTCAGCGTTGTCACAGGAAACACATACATGTGGCACAAAGACGAATCAAATTCTGGTTTGACAGGTTCAGGCTTCTCTCGTTTTATGTTTTTGGGATCCTGTCTGTCCTCTTCGCTACATAGCTGATCAGCTTTTATCTGCTTTAGCTTTTGATTTTTCAGTTCTATTGGGTGCACACATTTGGCATAATTCCCCAAATTCCTGTTTGTTGGAACCTGTAGCATTGTAACAAGAGTTTCTAGCTCACAGCTGCAATGCCAGGGATTGTCATAGAGACGTAGGTAGTTTAGACTGGGTGTATAAATAAAAATCTCCTCAGATAAAGTCTTAATTTGGTTATGCTGAAGTAAGAGTGTGGTAAGTTTATCCAGACCATAAAAAGCTTCGCTCTCAATTTTTGATATGTCATTCTGTTGTAAATCCAGACTTTTCAGTACTTTATACTTGGAAAACATATTATTCTTTAATTTACGAATCCTATTTCTTGCTAGCAGCATGTGTTTTGTATCCTCTGGCCAATCAGGTGCCACAAAAACCAATTTTCTTTCCTGACAATCTAAGTATTTCTCATGAAGATAAGTGTAAATATCACATGTTAGGCCTCGGGCATTGCGCTTAACAGTGCTAGATGATCTCCTTAAGGTGTTTTCCCTTTCATTGTTTCTCAGACTCCTATTCCTTGCCCTCCTACAGTCAGAGGCATTACAAAGAAGAAGTAGTAATATAATAGTAACTACTTGCATCCTGACATTCAGCTGGCCCCAGTTATCCTCTGTGACAGATGGAACAGTTGAAATTTTTGGAGAGTCTGAATCAGTGTTGTACAGATTCGAGAAGGCACAGCTGGGGTATGTGGGATCCCTGTGTTGGAAGAGAAGTTAAACATTAGAACAGATGAAATAGGCATTTTCATGGAGGATTGTACACAATATGCAGTCAAGAACTCGATCATCACACTACTTGGAACTTCACAAATAGTTTGAAGATTTAATGTCCTATCTCTTTTTGTTTGTTAGTTTTTAGTGACTCTGGTCTACTGTTTTTCATTATGATTAAATATGGGAAACTATATGGACCAATTTCTCACTGAACTTTGTTAGGAGATTTTCATATGTTCAGGAAAACAGCATCAGGCTGGACCTTTTTGTATTTAAGTTCATCTTGGAAGATCAGCTCAAAAGAGAAGTTTGAAGCCGGTCTTTTCCAGCTTCTAGAGTGCTGAGCAGCTGGAACACTGGCAGACCAGGGAAGGCCATCCAGTGCCTATCAGACTCCCAGTTTTAATTTGCACTCAAGGGTGGGCTTGTTTTCAAGTCATTTTCTCAGGACTGTTTACCCCAATTTTGGGGCGTTTGTGCTTTCATCTCAGAAATCTGCTGTGACCATTGTTCAGGGTATTGGCCCAGATGGATTGAACCTGTGTGAGGAATTCTTACATTTATGTTATACACTAAGAATTTGAAATGTTCACCTTTAATATGATAGCTTGGTTGGTTTTGGTTTGTTTTCTTGAGGTTTGTTCCTTTTTTTAATTGTTATTGTTTTGTTTGGTTTGGGGTTTGAAGTTTGTTGTTTAGTATTGGGTTTTTTAAGTGAATTAAAAAATTTACAAGATTTAAATATCTGTGAATGCCTGGGATTAAATATAAGAACTACAAATGCTTTCTACAAATTCTAATTTTTACCAAGAAGAAAGAATTTTTCAAGTGCTGTGGCTATTTGTGTTACAAATCTTCCTGATAAAAAGTAGAGACTTGTGTTCTTAAGTATTTTGAAAATGGAAGTTAGTAGGATTCAGAGATAATCAGTGAATCTCTTACTGCTTTTCTACAGTACCAGGGCAAAATGATTTATTCAGTCTCAATTAATTTTGATAAACAGGCTTCAAAACTTCACCAGTCTGGGAGGAGAGCTTTGTTGTTATTA
Organism: Donacobius atricapilla; assembly: GCA_013397315.1. Taxonomy (NCBI): domain Eukaryota; kingdom Metazoa; phylum Chordata; class Aves; order Passeriformes; family Mimidae; genus Donacobius; species Donacobius atricapilla. Next base: position 200,647 of record WBMY01012610.1, on the reverse strand, counting down.
TAAGCTTGGAGTTGTCAACAACAATACATTTTAATCCTGTGTTGTTTACAACTTCTTTTATTCCTTCAGTAGCCACTTGGGGTCTAAAAAATGTCTCATTAATTTTCTTGATATTTAAGAGTTTTAATTTGAAAGGTGTCTAAGAGTGCAATCACCACTGTGTATTTGTCCCTGTTTTCTCAGTTTAACATTTTTAATTTTATCTTGCTTCCATTAACTTTGTTTAATGTTTTTTTCATTGCTTTTCCTTGATGGAAAAACAATGTTTGGCTTTGCTTTAATTAATTATTTCTTTGAAAAGGCAACTTTATATGCAAATTCTTCTTATAATAAATCAATCTAAGAATAACATTAATATTTTGTTCAGAAATTGTTTCTTAATATATTAATCCATTTATAGGCTATTTCTAGTGTTAAGAATATAAAAAAGTAATTTTGCATCATTTTTAGTCACTTTTTAGTGAAGTGTACATCCACTGTTCTAGCCCAGAAACACCAATATTTACACACAAGCTTTTGAAAATTATCATAGGTAAAATACAGCTTAAGAACTTCAAATAAAAATGGTTTAGGATAGTCAAGTTAGAGATGCAAGGGCTTCTTTTCTCCCCCTATCAATAGATCTAGTAATTTCATCAAAGAAAACTATCAAATTAGTGAGGAATGCTTTGCCCTTGATAGACTCATGCTGGCTGTTTGCTGTCACTTTTTCATCCTTCGTGTGCTTGGACAGGGCTTCACGGAGGATTTGCTACACAGCCTTCCCAGGCACTCAAGTGGAGCTGACTGGCTGGAAGTTTCTTGGACCTTCTTCCGTTTCCTGAAAATGGATGTGACATTTCCTATCTTCCAGTCATTAGGAATCTCCTCTGACTGTCATGACCTTTCAAAAATGAACGAGGCCTCTCAATGACAAGAGACAGCTTTCTTCCTCTTGGATGCACCCTGTCTCATCCCATTTCCTCAGGTGCTCCCTGACATTAACTTCTTCTACGATGGGTATTGCTTCACTCTCACAGACTCTGCTCACAGGCTCCAGCCAGCCACCTGGGAAGCCTGCAGACAAGCCTTAGCTGTAAAAACCAAGGTTAAAAAGTAGTGGAGTAGCTTGTCCTTGAAGATTAACCAGTTCTCCTGGGCCCCCTTGCCCTCATCTCTACCATGAGATCCTGTTAAACAGATGCCTGAACTAGCCAGAATCTGCTAACAAGTTCAGGGTTTTTTCTTCTACAGTTTGTGCAATTTTCTTCTGTCTGGATTTTGAACTTCTCATTTTCTCATTTTCATGGCTGCAGTAACCAAAGCCATTCAAGTTCATTCAAGCTGACATTCACTCAAATTCATGTTCCTTCACCTGTTGAAGAACACATTCCCTAGACCACTTGTCAGCCAGCTGGATCAAGAACTTGCAACGTACTCTAGAAGTCTCCTGAATTGTTCATGCCCAGCCATATTTTCTGGCAGTAGATAGGAGTGGCTAAACTCTCTCATGAGTAACCAGGATAGGCAAGAGTGAAGTTACCTTCAGCTGCCCAAAGGTTTCATCCACCATCTCCTCGATCAAGCAGTCTTCAGCAGATCCCTACCACAATGTAATGCTCATAGGTCTGGCTTCTAATCATTACAAATAAGCTCTTGGTTGATTTGTCACCAATTTCAGTGCAAAGCTCCATGCATTCAGGCATGATTTTGCATAGAGTGCAGCCCATCCTCACCTTTCTGGGCTGTCATTCCTAAGCATTCTGTAAGCTTTCATTGCGCCCCTTCTGTTGCATGTGCTATCTCTCTGCATCTCTGGAGTCCCCGTGAAATGCAGCTCTGTACCTGTGGATGGACTTTGGTCCCTGCTGGTTGATTCCCAAGCTACAAGTGTTTGTGTTCAGACGCTTGAGATACATCCCTTTGTGCTGCTTCTGCATGGAAGGTTTCAGAGATTTCCCTCTTCACTATTCCCCCCAACTTTCTCACCACTTCCTCTGCCTTCACTCCTTTCCAGGTTATGGTTATCTTCCATCTACATTCCTATTTTTACTGATATGTATCCTCTCTCAAATCCTTTGCTACAGAAATATACTTAAAAGCACAAGTTTTCCTCTTTAGGGTTGGTTGGTATTGAATTTCCAGTTATCTGGATGGTCCTTTTGCCTGATAACTGAAATAGGGAAAAGGTGATCACAACATGGAAAAAGGCACAAGCTCAACTATTACATTTTCATGTACAAGTACTGACTTTTTGCCTTTGCATTATATTGACATTTATTGTGAAACATTTATCATACTGGGAGATTTGTTCCATCATATAAGAATGGAACAATATGAGTAATACCTGTTCTGCAGGTCAATAAAACATGGAAGCCATATAATTACTCAAGTTCAATGTTCCACCTAGAAGGTTGAGCTAAATAGGAAACATTGTGTAAATTATATTATATTAAATTATATTACTGGATAGAGAAATGTACCAGATCTCATGGAGAAAATTCACCAATGGTTTTAGATACCAGGATTGCCTAACAGTAATCTTGGTTTAGCAAAGTGTGTTAACATGTGCAAACCTTCAATCATGTGATAAGTCCTTTGTGCTCTGTAGGACTGTATACTGTAGGTATCTTTTAAAATGATAAAATGACCATACTTCAAGTTAGTAGCAGTAGCATCACATCTCTCAGTATTCTACTTTGAGGCTTCCAAAGAAAATGGCTGAGATATACAGAAAGTATAATGATGATTTAAAGATACTTACTCAGGCTTTTTCCCTTGTTACGTTCAAATATAATTATAATATACTTCTGGGTATTTTTTATTATTCAGCCTGTTTAAATCTATTTAAATCTGTTTTATAGAGCTAGTACTAATGGAACTCTACAACTATTGACAAGGTAAAACTAAAGAGAAATATGAAAGTGTGTTTGTTTTAATCTTGCAGGAAATTTAGAGGCATGTGTAATAGAAATACTCTCTTTTGGGTGATTTCTAGGATTCTATCTGCTAGACAAAATTAAAAAAAATGCCCCGTACATTTCATCTAGACAGCAGTTCTTTTTAGTATATCTAAAAATATATGCTAGATTCCTTTATGTATTGCACAGAGTTTCACAGAAACTTTTAAAAGAAAATCCTATCCAAAAATTTTTTGAGCATGTCCAGTTCCTCATGATGATGCAAGAAGTTTGGAAGTTAGATATGTTCTTAAACATTAATGAAAGAGAAGATTGTGGATAGGTGCACTGTGTGAGCCAAGGCCTTGTGTGACAACTGACAAGAAAAGAGTTATTCCAAACTGGTATTTGGAAGATCAGTGAGCTGAAGTCAGAGAATTTATAGTCTTACAAAAGTCTGCCATTCCTGTTTCAGAGGTATCCCTCAAGAGTCAAGGTGTGCCTGGCAGGTAGAATCATTGAATTTAAAGCTGCCATGGAAGAAGAAATGAGGTGAGCTGTTCACAACAGCAGCCACCACAAAGGTTTATATGGATTTGAAGAATAGCTGGACATTGTTTCTCTTTCCTATGAGGAAAACAAATCTATGTCTTTCAACAACATCCCCATGAAGTTCAGAAACATGTTTTTCTTTGGCATTTGCATAACACATTTGGATTTTTGTTTTTCTTAGTCTGAAATGCCATATCCTCATATAACTAACATTTGTTTTGGCAAAGTTTTGTATTCGTGTCTCCAATGCTACCACTCATCTCATCAGTATTATTTTTATTATAATCTGGGTTTTTTCCATGTTGGCTGATATTTTGTCTTTTTAGATTTCTGTATATTTATGCTGAAGTTTGAAACACAATTTTTAAATGTGTAAATAGCAAAGAAAAATTCTCCACCGACAAAAGACATTTTGCAGTTATCTTGTTAATATGAAATTTTCCCAGTCACAAGTAATGCTTTGGATTTAAAATCATAAGATTACGCTCTTTGTATCAACAATTTTTAGACAAAAAAAGCAATGCCCATTGTTTCTGGGATTATAGGGATGTACAAAAAGCTGCTCTCCTGTGAAGAATTTGGTAGCAGAAAGAGTTCATGAACGTTTCACATGGCAATCCCAAAAGCATTAGCTCATTAGGTCCTGTGTAATATGGTAACTAACACAAAGTGCTTAGAGGTGGCAGTATTGCATTTCAAATGCTGCATGTGAAGTTTGCTGTGGTGTATCAGACATCCTTTATTGGAACAGGGAGCTGGTGAAGTGTAGGGGTCATTTTTTATTCTCTCATAATATTCCATACAAGCATTTTAGCCTCCATATTGCACAGCAGAGATAATCCATTAAAATTTCCCTCTTCTGTCACATACATGAACACTGTCCATCAGGGATAAATATCAGAGGGTGAGTTTGTCAGATTGCTTTAAAACAATGATCCTGAGACTGCAAATGTCAAAATTAATTGAAAAACCAATATGACAGCATTCCTGCAGAATTCAGCTGTAACACAAAACAAGGAATTTTGGTAGTCCATGTGCTCCTTGAGTTTTAAGGAAGATGTCACTTTAAAAAGGGAAAAAGAAGGCATGTGTTAAAATTCCCAGATCATTAAAAATAGGTCATAGGACCAATAAAGGAAATCAGCATCTCTTCAAAATTATTGTGAGGTTCTGATCACAGTCTCCAAAATGCAGTAAGGAAGGCTTACTTGTATCTTAAATTATGCAGCCTTGCAGCAACATATACATCAAAAAGATTTAGAGCTACCAGAGTATTTAACCCAGTGTCTTAATTTATTATCTATTTTATCAGATATGTTTGGAAGTATACTCCTCTAAGTTTCATTTTCCCCCACTCATTTCTGTGGGATATCACACTAAAATGCAAAATAGCTCAAGCTTCTATGAAGAAGGATACTTTTACTTTTGTACTTAATATGAATTAAACATTTCCATTTCAAAAAAAAGGCACCACAAACAACACATACCTTTATATTCTAATATCTGGTTCTAATGTACATTGTTGGATTATTTTCATTAAATGTAATCTTATATTTAATTTCTTAATATTTTTGTATTTTTTTTTACAACGGCATTATCTTTATACTTCCTATCTCTCTGCATTTGTGTTCAGCAAGCTTCCTCACTCTATAGTGAAAGCATAAAGTCAGTTCCAAAAGTCAGTATACCACTCCTTAAGTAGTCAGCTCCTCAGTGGGAGTTCCCATCTTCTTCAAAATGCCTAATTTTGCTGACTTGCAGAACTGCATGACTACGACTAAATGTCTACCAGAGCAGAAGGTCCTAACTCTCTGTTTTGATTTTCTGTGTGCTTTCATTTGTGGTACTTGTGGTAATTGTTATTTATTCCAGTTAGAGATGTAGTTCAGTCAAATGAATGGTTTTCAGTATGATAGAAACCTGCAGACGGAAATTCAAGTAATTTCAAAATATAGATTCTTGATTTCACAGAGTGCTGTTGATTAACATTTTCCACTTACACAATTTGCTTTCTCGTAACTAATGTTTAGTATAAAAAAAATGTTTTCCAAAAGAGCTGATCAAAACCTAAAATTACATGACTCACTTTTGTAACCCTTTCAATTTTTCAGATTCCTTTAATAATACTCTTCTAAATAATTGTATTACTTGAGAAGTTTAAACAACACATTTCTGCTTTTAATGTCTTTTAGTAGAGATCTGGTTTTCATTTCCAGCAGGCACTGCTTGTAAAATCAATGGCAAAAGCAGTCCAGCAAACTTACACTGAAAAGTCATTCTTGCAAAGTATGCAGAAAGAAGTTCCAATTAGTTAAAAAAGTATGCTTTTGCAGTTGGTTAAGATAACTTTACAATGTTACTGCTTTCATATGGTGAAATGCATGATAGTGCTATTCCCCACTAATTTGCAGTACAATAGCAGAGGAAAAACTGCAGCAGAAGAAATGGACTTTCAAACTTGGGCTAGTAGATAATTCTATTTCATATTAAACATCTTCTCTTTAAAGTAATTTTCAGAAAACTTTAACTATGGCATTTTATGTTCTTTTGATTCTGTATTATGCCCTTGTAACAAATTGCTTTGCTGTTTTTTGTGGGTCCTTTTTGCAAAGTTTCCCCAGTTTACAGTAAATTAGTTTAGCTTGCTGCAGAAAATTCACAGAAAAAGGTTTACCATACCTGGACTTCTGAAAAGGCTGTCACAAGATCATCTGCTTGGAAATTCCAGGTTGTATTCAGGTTTGTAGTTCACGTCTTTCTTTCATAATGTGAAGCAGAGGATCCTTTATATGACTGGCAGCATCCTGCATTCATGGTATACTGAGGTTGAGCAAGCACTGCAGCAGCCTTCCAGGGTTTTGAATTACATGACTACAGCTGTTTAAGTTTTACTAAGGAATAATAGCACTATAGGTTTGGATCACTTCCAGCAAACTGTCAGATCTATAAACAGCTAGTACTTACTGCATAATGAGAACAAGGCTTGCTTTTTGTAGCCATAAATAGACTAATTGTATGCCATGATTAGTTGGGCGTTTATATCTGGAGCTATAAAAATGCAGTTTTTACTAAGATATCAGAAAAATAAAAGCCACTCTGTGCTGGAAAAAAATTACAAATTTATAGTCGATTTCCTGAGAAGGAAGTTAATTAAAAAGTGAAGTTTTGCTGCAGTTTTGCATTGGTTTAATGTACAAATTGAAGTGGTATTTATTACTGCAATTTAAAAATAGTTATTTTTTGGATTATTTTAGTATCCTACTAAACTTTTAAAGAAAACCAAGGTTTTAAAATGCAGTACAATTTTAGAAACTTTCAAATATATACTGTATCTTGAAACATATTCCAAAATTAATATGAAATGCCAGATTGTAAGACAATTGCAAGACAATTACTAATGTTTAAGACTCATACATAAATTTCTTTATACACTGAGGAGGTTCTCCATACGCCAAAATACCTGTGAAATGATAGAGATGGAGTCAGAGAATATAACAGTTTAACTTTCCATCTAACAAAACTTTTTCAGAACAAAGGATGAGGCAGATTGGCCAGCAGCCTTGTTCTGGTTGCTCTTTACTGAGCATCTGTTTCTTGTTCATGAGAATCATGGTGAGATTGTTGTGCAGTGACAGTGTGAAATTTGAAATGAGGGCTGAGGTTAGAGGAAAGTTAAGAACTACCTACCTCTGAGTAACTTTTGCAAAATGCCAGTAACTGGTTCTGTTTTCCGAAAGCATCATTCCTGCTTGTTTAGAAGTGTCATCATGAGCCGTAGGGATCTGCCTCTAGAAAGCATGATCTAATAGTACTCAGGGAGAAGTGATCATCATCAAACAGGGAAAACCACAATCCTCCCCTACCAGAGGACAGTGGGTTTGCTTGCCAGTGTATTCGAGAGCCCTGAAAGGAATTCCACAGCTTTCTTCATTTTTGGATTCTGGAACAGACCTTAATCATTAAGACCAAGTACTTAAGTGGACAGTTAAAACAAAAAAGCCCCATCAAATTGCATCACAGTTGGATTAAGGATTTTAAAAATATTTTTCCCCCTCACTAGATGAACTAAACCAAAGGGAAATTTTGTAAGGCTAACATTTCAGAATTAGTTGGAAAACTGTAGAGGAGTTATACTATTAACATTGAAATGATGCTTAAAATATTCTATAGAATGCGTATTTTTCATGGTTTTTTCATGTTTCTTGTTTTTTTTTCTTTCATTTTAACATTACCATTCTTTTTATATGAGTTGTTCTATTGCCACTACTTCTGTAGGTTTTGAATGTTTATTTAGAAAGCCCATTTGTAAAATGTGTGATTATGTTAAGGATTGTGTGAGTAGCAACTTAAGGTATTTAATTAGCTCATTAAAACACAGGCAGAAAAGTGAGAATAAGGCAGACATTTTCTAGTCCATTGTTACAAAACAAGGCAATCTTTCCTTTGACTATTATGTTCATACATGGTAACAATACTGGATAAATTGTAGGCATGGGGGTTTTTGCATAAAGTCATGGTAATTAAGATTTTATCTGAATGGCACAGGCAATAAATATTTTTGTTAATGAGCTTCAACATATCCATAAAAATATCGAGATTCTCTTGTGTCTTGTTCAAGAGGTACCCTATCAAAGTACCCTACCATACCATTGACATCCTCAGAGCCCCACCCATAATGCATAAGTTCTCTTTGTTCTGCTTCTGAAGCTGAACAATATTGGTGGAAAAAATTCTGCTATTAGACACAAAACTGGAAAGACCTGAGGGTATAAAGCAATTGCACGTCATGGCCAAAATGTGTTACAGCAGTCTGTCACTTGCTGTAGGCTACAACAGCTGGATAAGAGAACACAAGCCACTGGGGAAGTTTTTCCTTTTGTTTCTTGACATGTGCTTTGCAGGGGTGTTGGAGAATCCTACATGTAGGCCTCACCAGTTTTCACCATCTGTGTTCCCCCTGCTCTGGATTCATTGGGAGAATTCTCATTTTGGCAAGTACTGGCTTCTTCAGATGAATAAAAGAATAAAAAAGGGGCCATCACTTGGGGAGCAAATCTGAACTATGTTCTGTATTTATTGAAGAAGAGGATGATTGTTTACATTTCCTGAGTACAAATTTGTGTAACTGAAGAATACTAAAAGTTACAAATGCTCTGTTAATAATTTCAGAAAAATGCTAATTCAGGAACATGTTAATATAAGCTCTTTTTTTTGGACAGTGGAAAATTAAAAGAAAAATAACATGTGGAGTCAAGCCATCAATGTAATGAGCCAAACATCTGAAAGGATGTCACAATTCATTTTATGATTCTTGACAAACACAGGATACAAAAAAGATAGTCCCATGTGCCCCAGAGAGTACCTCCTCAATTCTGAATGTTGATTTTCAGATTTCTATCCTCAGTATATTGCCAATACTGGAATCACAGGAGTGTTTCTTCAAAATCCCTTCTGTGCTGCAGACAGCATTCTGCCTTGCAGGCTGGATTCCGCAAATCCAATCAGTTCTGGGAAAAAGATAGTATTGTGAGGTGGTGTATGTGTAGCAAAAAAACCCAAACCTGAAAAAAAACCTGTGTATTCCTATTCTTCAGAATAAGAAACTATAGAAAGATTAAATTACATGAACTTTGATATTCTTATAAGCATTTCATCATTTCACTGCAATTATTTTCTAAATCTATGGGGACAGATCTTTAGCTGTGGTTTGCTCCATGTTTGTTTTGTTGTACTTTCATTTCAGATCATAGTATATTATTATGCAATCAAGAAAAAAACCAAAACAGTCATTTATATATTAGACTGAAAACTCCTACAGACAAGGAATTAGATTTTACTTGTTTACCTAATTTTATTTACATTTATAATTTATTTTTGCCTTCACTTCTGATCTTTATATGCAAGAAAAATAAGACATTTATAGAATGATTTTAGTGAGTCATGCAGTAAAAGTCTGTTTTGCAGATTTTGTAGGATCTAAGATTCAATAACCTTCAAAATAGTCTCCCTCACAATTGGTTTGAAAGATCAGGTTTAAGTGGGATTTTACTCATATGAAGCAAAGAATACAGTATTAAACTCCATATGTATCCTAACACTGATTCTCAGGCCAAGCTGTTCACTCTTGAGGCAATGTATTTAACATTGAAATTCCAAGTGAGTTGAGAAAGCAATTTTTTTACTAGAATGTGCAAGAATTTTCCTATTTCTATATCTTATCTTTGAGAGTGCCTGAAGTTTCATAGAGAATCCATAGGGGACTTGGAAAAGAAATTGAAGATTTTATTGCTCTAGAAATAAAGGAAAATAAGAGAAATACATATGACTGCAGTAAGATCTAAATGTTGATTAATTTTATCTCATCTGAATGCACATTTCACACTGGAACTTTCTCAACCTGATGCCTGAGATCAATTACCCAGTTCCAAGTTACAAACCAGTTCAAGAAAAAAGAAATTAGAAACAATCTGTGCAGGGGTATTATTATCAACTGCTTCTGTATAATTTGGTTTGGCTTGCATGAACGATTTCTGCTATTTGTGGCATCAAATGTCTGTTATGTAAACAGTGGTTTTCGAGATAGAGATTAAAAGTCCTTTGGGCTGCATTTAACATTATGCAATCCTTACTGAATTCCAGAAAAAGGCATGCTATTTCTGTAAGGATTGCTGTGTTTGATCTAATTACCTACAATATCTCCTTTTGAGAATGGGGATTTCACTTTATTTTAGGCATCTAAGATAAGGTAGTGCCTAGAAATTTAACATATCTATATAGCAATTAGAGACTGGGAGAGGTCTCCAGGGGTGATTCAGACCTGTCTTGGGATCTGTGGTGCTCTTCACCATACAGAGATGTCAGGATTCATAATTTTCTGTTGTTGTGCTGCTTGAGAGCCAATGAGCAAGAGGCCTGTTGCAGAGTTAGGTAAACTCTTGCTTGAACGACTTGGTCATGCCATGTTAAAGCAATTGGTGCTTCTTGACCAGCAGAAAACATAGATTCCCCAGTCTATCCCTCGGGCAGCTGCTTGCATGATAGTCACCGTTAAGCTACTCCCTTTCATACATACTGAAGGTTTTGGGGTGAGGAAAGGAGACAGGATTATGTCACACTGCACACACCAGTAGTGAGTACAAAACTAGAACCTGGACAACTGAATTTCATATTCTGTCCTGAGAACTAGCACACATCTTTCCCTACTGACATTTATCTTCTGATGATCACTACCAGTAGAAAAGAGGATTGATTGCCTTTGCCATAGTGGCCCCACACTGCAACCTGCTTGTTTAGCAATCACTCGGGGTGGGCAAATCCAACGTATCCATTCTGATGGTGAGATCTGCAGTACTATCTGCAGATCCTCACTGATGTGTTGCCCACATCAACCACGTTCCCAAAGTCACAGTGTCCTTTTGTCCAACAGACATGTCTCAGTTGGACGTGGTGTGAGAGCTTGGAGTGCACTGACAGGCTCTACATGCTCTGACCAGCTTGTGGTTATGAGATGGTTCTTTCCCTATAATCCCTCTCTGCCACCTCCCCTGCAGCCCTACAAGATTCTGCTCTTTTTTCCTTCTGCATCTGCTTCTTAGAATACAGCTGTTCCTGGATAAGCCTGATCCAGGGTAACACAGCTGCACCATATCAGACCACACCTTGAACACAGCCAGCTGTCAGAGAGATGGGATTTGATGGGATTTTTATCATGCATTACCAGTAAAATACTTCCTCCATTTATTTTGATGGTAGGGTTTTCATTCTGTCGTTTTCAGGCTGTTACAGACCCACTGTGGAAAAACAAGTATGCTACACTTGTCCTGAACTCAAAATACACCAGATTATTTGCATCCACAGTGCTAAAAGTGCCAGTGTGTGTTATGAGCCACACCATATTGTCTGTCTGTCTGTCTGTCTGTGAGATCTGCACAAACACTTTAAGAATACATTTGACAGACATGAAGCCAGTTTCCCTCTAGGGCTGGCATCCCTCTGCACAAGGGAAAATATGAAAAGAGTGCCACAGTCCTGTAAGAAAATACATTTAACATCAAAGCATTTAAAACAATTGACAAAGAATCTGTTTAAAAGGACACTTCAGCCTGAAAACAAAGAGCAAGCCAACCTGGGCATAAGTTAAAAGATGAGGCATTATGCCAGAAAAGAAAAGACAGTCTGCCTTGATTATAACTTAAAGTCAGTTACTCCATTAAAAAACATCTCACGTGCAAAAAGGATCCAAACATTAAATTTTCAGAAAAAAGAACCAGAAACCCAAGGTGTGAATCTCCTCACTCAATGTAAGATAGAAGTAAAGCAGGGTTGATTTTGGTTTCTTCTAATAAGTAGTAGTAGGGCCAGTCATGTGCTACAAATGCTGCAGACTAGAAGTGCAAGGACTGGGAGCATCTCCTGGTGCATTGTTACCATCCTGAGGTGTGATGGGTGATCAGCTGCTGCTCAGTTTCTGGCTTGCTTTTCTGTGACCATCTCCTGTCTGCTAGTGGTGTCCACTGTCAGACAACATTTATGCCCTAAGCAAAGCCTGTGCCTTACACTGCTGCTCCCCTTAGGCAAGGTAGCTAAGTGCATCAGGCTTCTGCAGCAGCTGGAGAGGTGGGGCACAGCAAAAATCCCTCCAGTATATTTATTCTTTGGATTCTTCTCTCCACGGGCCTTCTTTGTTACCCAGGAGGACATGCCAGACTACTTTTTTTCTGTGGATGTTGTGCAAATGAATTCCTGGGGCTCTAGTCTGAGCTGCACAGGGTTAGTATAGAACCATATAATCATTAGGGTTGGAAAAGACCTCCAAGATCCCCAAGTTCAAAGATCAACTGTTATATTACACAACTTCAAAACCCTGGAAAACAGTGAGATCTCTACATGCAAATATCAGGGGGACTACTTCATGGGGTGGAAATGCTCACATCTATGTTTTCTGTAGAAGCTAAAAAGAAACTGTCATTTACACAGCATTTATATGTCAAAAGAAACATTTCATGTGCCCAAGTGTGAGCTGACATCTATTGAATTTAAGCAGCTAAAGAATTGTCTCCCTGGAGTGATAAAAGGAATAAACTGAATTGACAGATCCATCAGTCCCTTTGTAATTACATTGAACATTGCACTGTTGGCGTATGCAGAGTTGTTGTTGGGGTCCTGCATGAAGGATACTGTAGAAGAGCCCAATATTGTTGTGACTGCAGAGGACCTTTCCTTGTACCCCCTCTGAATCTAGCACACATTTTACTGTGGATCTGGAAAGAAGCAATGAAGATATTTTATTACATTCATAACTTGCTTCAAACTGAATTTCAGTATCTACCACAGGTGAATATATCATAAGGTTGGGAAAACAAACGTAGAATAATGAGACAGTAAAATTCCTGTCACTTCCATAAATGGTGTCAGCTGTAGAAAAATGTTGACCCTGATTCTTGCTTGGTTAGAGGACACATTTTTTTAGCAGATCCTTTGGATTATGTTGTTCGAATTTCAGAATAATATCCATACCTCATGGATCTGTTTTTCTTTTAGTGAGATTAATGCATTTCTTGTTTTAGTGAGCATCTAGGTGCCAATGGTAAGATGTTAAAGCATTGAAAAGATTTCAAGCTTTCGCTGTACTGTTTTTGTTAGGCTTGCTAAGACAAACTTTTAATGTCTTGCGTAAATTTGAGCTGATATCTTCAGAAATACTGCCAATGGCTGCAATTTGATTTAAGATTTGCTAATTAGCAAAATGTTAACTCTAACAGACAGATGCATTTAAGTTAGAAACTGAAAATAACTGTACTTTTTGAGAAACTTTACAATGTTGGAAGTTATCCTCTCAAATGACTTCAAAGAAGTAAGAACCAATTCATAGGAGAAGTTCTAACCAAAGGAATATTTTTATAACTATCATCTAACTATGCTTATAAATCTTGCACACTTGCCGTCACTGTCAGAAAACTTCAGTTGTCTTGTCTTCTTTTTTCATTGGTATGTTTGAATTAGGGTCTTCCAGTTTATAAGTGAGAGCATTTCATTTCTTTCAGTGGTAAAGCAACTATAATATATCATTCTGCTACTGATTTTGTATTTTTACAATTCATTCAGATAATTTGAAATAAATCTTTCCACTGATTTCAGTGGGTATTTGGATCATACTCTTAATGTATGTCAGATGTGTAACTTGCATCTTAAATATTTCAACAGGGAATAACCAAAATACTGACTTAAGTTGCAAGTTGATGAGTAAATGCTGCCCATACATCACGCACATTCATGTGGCTGATGGCCAGAAGATTACAAAAGCTGGTGTTAAGATGATTTCACCATTGAAGCATATTCTTGTGCTGAATATGGCAGACTGCACAAGGTACTAGATCACATAAGATTTCTGTAACCATTAACTAAAGATAATTTTACTTTTAATAAGTCCTGTTAACATGTCTTTCAGTTTTAAAAATAAATTCTTAGAATGTAAGTATAGATATCTTAATATTTTGAAAAATATTTTATACATATAGTTTTTTCTTCATGTATCATGTTTGCAAAAAAAAACATTCATCGTTACTCCAGTTCAAGCAAAAAAAATTAACTGTAGATGTGGTGTCACTTAATAGCCATGGCATATTGTAGTCCTGGAATGTGGCTATGAGTAAGAATATGATAACAAAAGACAATTCCATTGTCACAATTCTCTTGAAACTTGGGTATTATTTAATTTTGTGAGCATTGAAGTAATACTTTATTACTCTCTAATACTAAGATACAAATAAAATTGCCAATTTTTTTACAATTATCAAGAAAACATTGTAATGTATGGTATAGAGGAAAAATCTATTTTCTGGAAAGACTTGTTTTCCACTTAAGGTACATCATGTATCAATAGAAACAAAGACAAATGGAAGGAGTTCCAAAGCACATTTGATCCCTTTTTTGTGGCACAGTGAGAGGTGGAATGTATTGGTTTGGCATGAATGGTAAAAACCAATTAGTGATCTGCTTTAAAACTGACAGCCAGGTTGGCCAATTGGATACAAGTGTACACCTCTGGGACACACGGCTTAAATACAGGTGGGATTTTGGGAAAGGTCTCTCTCTTTCTGCTGCGGCCTTGCCATGAGGTAACATCGAGGGGAGGGCAGCAGCAGGGCCCGGCTCAGGCCCCACCGCCCCCAGGGCCGGGCTGGGGCGGCTGTGCCCGGGGCTGGCCCTGGGGGAGCCAAGCTGGACCCTGAGCCCGGCAGATGCCACAGAGAAAGGGGAGCCACGGCTGCTGACATCCAGCCCATCCTACGGCCTGCCCCACGCCGCCGGCCGGGCCGAGGGGGATGTGCCCCCACCCACACCTGGGTCCCCANTGTCTCTTGTGGAAAGTTACCAGAACAAAATCAGGAGGGACTTGTCTCTCTCAAAGACTGAATGAAAGACTATTTTATAAGTGGTACTGACTTAAAGTTCTGATTTTCTGTCTCTTTACATTGTTTTGTGGAAAAGTAAACTGTTGGTAGGGGGGAGGGGAGTGTTTTTGTAAAGGTTTCATGGGGTTTTTCTGTTCTCCTTCTAGTGTGTGTTAATAAATCAAACTATTTCTATCTTTAAGTTAAGCCTGTTTTGCCTTTCTTCTAATCCTATCCCATAGCGGAAAAACAGGCCACTACATTTAATTTAACAAAACAAATTCAGCGAATGTGAAACCACTACAGGAGAGAGAACAGGGAAGGCAAACCTTACACGCATTTCAAAATTAAAAGACCTATAAAATAATACAAAGAAGTTGGAATTGCTGTTGATCCTAAATTTTCTGACACCATGAGAAGTTTTAGGGTTTCTGCTTTAAAGTGTAATGAAAGCTTTTTTTGTGCCTGTTGGTGTATAAAAATCTGATAATACTGCCTGTAGGAGCACTGAAAAGTTCTGGAGCTATACCACATTATCCTGTGGGTAGTTTAGCTGGGCAGGTGGGACAGCTGCCTGCATTTTCTGGTTTAACATTTAGCAGGTTGGGTTTTCCAGTCTGTCAGCCAAATCATGGGCTGTGGGTGTGTTTGCACGTGTCTACTGCTTCTACTGCTAAAGAATGGCTGGATTATCCTAACAAAACTTTTTAAGCACTAGTAAAGGTATTGTAGAAACCTGCACTTATTTTATTGCTTTTCCAGACACTTTCAAACATTCCAGCATTAGCAAAGTTACAGATTTATACACATCTAAACTCATGTGGTGGGTTGACCGCGGGCTCCAGGTACCCAGCAAAGCTTCTTTACCACTTCCGTGGACAGGACAAAGAAAATACAGCAAAGAGTTTGTGTGTCGAGATAAGGACAGGGAGAGATCAGTCATTACCATCACAGACAAACCAAACTTGACCTGGAGGAAAAAATTAATTTATTGCCAATCAAATCAGAGTAGGTTAATGAGAAATAAAACCCATCTTAAAATACCTTCACCCCAGCCCTTCCTTCTTCCTGGGCTCAGCTTCACCCTTGAATTCTCTGCCTCCTCTCATCAGCAGCACAGGGGAATAGGGATTTCAAATCTACCAAATCAGAGTTCTTAAATTATAGGAAATGACTACATGTGAAAACTGAAGAAAGAAAATTAATGGATTATGATTCTTAGAATTAAGAGATGTAAGTAAAAACATGTCTATAAATGGACACAGGCAATGTAGTGGCTCATCTCCCTGGCACAGGCACATTATTCCAGTTTAGGAATGATGGCATTCTTGTCCTCATGTATGATAAAGCAGTGCATGGCCTGTGTTGTCACACTGCTGATCACCCGTGTATTCGTGGCTCGATTATTTAAAATGTTATAGTGTGGCCATTTCAGCCTCAAGCTCAGTGTGGTTACAGAATATTTACTTTTTAAATTCAGTTGACTTTGTTGCCAGGCTCACCATTCCTTATGGATTTTACGAAAGTTAGTTATTCTGAAGCTGCGTTTCTTAAATTTATCTGCATTCAAGAGGACACTGTGAAATAACACCCAAACTGCTACAGGAGTTGAATTATTGCAGGCTGACTTTATGAATTCTAGCTTCTTCTGTAGCTTGTGGTCACACGAGGCCCTGTTCAGGTTATCAGTTTATTAGTAGTGCTGGGACTTCGGGATTTGCAGTGATTCTTTGTGCTGCAATGAACTGTTCAAGCCAAAATATGATTCTATCCTACAGAATTCTGGGATTAAATTTTTATTCATCGGGGAACACAAAAGAAATACTGGGAATGCATTGAAAAGTTAGTACAGTAATGTTAAACATACCAGAGATCTGAACTGCATTGAAACACCCAAGCTGTAGTCAGGTCTCTAAATCTCTCAACTTGGCTGAAAGCTTTTCTATCTGCTTCATTTTTATAACCTCTGTGTATGTTATAAATTAGCCATGTGCAAGACATGCAATCGATTAAGTGAAACACTCTGAGGAAGGACTCAGGTTAACTCTTCATGCAGGGTACAGAACAGCTACTGCACACAAATGCTGCTGATGGCTTTTGCTGGTGCTGTGCTAGAAGATCATTTTTCCTTAAAATTATTTGATTTCCTTAAATTAAAAAAAATAGATATTAGTACAAATATTACTCTGAAATGTTTAAACAGGTTTTGAATCTCTGTAGATTTGTTTTCCAAGCTCTGTCTTTTGGAGTGGTGGTCATTTCTGAGTGCTGGAATTACTAGAAGTTCTCATTATCTCCAACAGACTTTTTTCCAGAAAGCTCAGTTTTTCAGCCATTCCAAAGAGCAGCATCTTTCTAATTAAGCTATTAATTATTCTGACTCTTTTGGGGGTTTAAGGGTCTAGTTTAAAAATACCATCAATTTTTGCTTATCTTCAAGGTTGGCTGATGAATGCAAATTGCTTATTGACTTGTACAGATTAGGAAAAGTAGTGATTATAAATATTGCCTACATTTCTCTTTCAGGGTCAGTGATGGAGTATAAGTGGTCAGTATAAGACCATTTGTCCAAGGTTCTTCAGGAGCTAAACTAAGAGAGCTGACTGTTAGCTCCTGAAGAGGCACTGCTCTCCATTATGGTCTAGAAAACAATTGCCAATGAAAGAATTACTAACAAGGCACCTTCAATATGTCAAGCTGCTGAAACTGGAAAGCCAAAAAAAAAGCACTGAGGGGAGTCAGGTTAAACACTGGCAGGTCCTGCCTTATGAAATTTGTTTCTTTTTCTTTTGAGACAAACTCTTTGTACTGAACACAGAAATCTAGGAGGATCCTTGTAAAGAAAACTTTCCATAGACACTATTCACTGAGTCACTGTCCAAACACAATTCTGACTAAGAACCTCATTACTTGGCTCTAACACAAAGTTTGTGTAAAATAAATGAAAACGTGAAAAAATAATTATAATGCCTGTATCTTTTATGGAGGCAAGAAAGTAATAAAAAACATAAGCTAAATGAAAAGGGTTCGGGAATCCAAGAAGACTTCACTTAATGTGCTCATTTAAAATATCACAAAATTATATCTGAATGAAATGTATACTGCCTTGAATTTAGTCCCACAATGTTACAATAAAAATGTTTTCTTTCTCTTTGCCTGCAACAGCTAGTCTTTCAAAATGCTGTGTTTCTTCTTACACTAGTTTTCACATAGCACAACCCATGACCTCGGCAAAAAGCCAAGCTTTTTTTGCTTACACTGCGTTGCTAAGGCTTGAAGTTTTCTCTCTCCCACAAGACAGATAAATTGAGCATTTTAATTTTTGTAATTTCTGAGTGCTACACTAGGAAAAAATCCGTGATTTTAGCTGTTGGCTATATTTAAGCATGTAAAATTCATGCGCATATAAAACATATACATTAAATATTAAATACATTTCCTCATCTGAAAACATTACTTGATAAAAGGAAATCTATCAGTCTGCTCTGTAACAGGCTACTATTTGTATGCTTTGACTTTACATTATACATTTTATTAGCATATAGAGGAAGTGATACTACAACCTCTTTCAACTCAGGCTTTCTAAATACTGGTTTAAAAACGCAACAGAGAGCACAGTGTTTCATGTACAGTAATCAATGCCCCTATGCTGTGTCAATTAAAGAAAAGTTGTAAAGCTCATGTGCTTTCCAGCAGTCTTTACAGTGGATCTCTCTTGCTTTTCCTGTCTTGCTCTTTAGTGTTTAAAACTTAGAAGGTGCAACTTAGATTTGCACTACACAAGAGAATTTTCCCTTCTGTTTTTACAGATGACAGCAGATTCATTCTGCTCTTCAAAGCAGAGCAGAATTTCTTGCAATAAGGATGACATATACTTAAGGGAAACAGAGGAGAAAAGATACAGTAGAGCCATATTTTCTTATATATTTGTGCATCAGATATGACTGACTTAATCAAAATGAAGTTTTTCCCTAAATGTTGGTCCCTTTCTCTTCTGTTGATTCTTCAAACATAGACATTAAAAATCTAATGTTTGGAGAAGTTTATTATATTTGTCCTCAGCCTACTTCTCAACTGAAAAATGAAAATTGAATAAAAGTAATCACTGCATATGTTCAGATTTTGATATTGCAAAGAAAGTTGTACATTTTGCATGAAAAAACATGCCTAGGGAAACTTGTGAACACTAGCTAGAAAAAGGGAATTAATTCATGTCATGTTTGTTACATGTGTGCTTAAATGTCTTGCTAGATAAGACCATTCATTAACAAAACCAAATATGCAATGAAAAGGAAGTGAACTTCAAGCATATGAGGAACTGGTGGCATAAAGAAGTTTCTGTACTTTTCTCATTAGGGCTTTGACTATATTGCCCTTACTCTCAGAAAATACATTATATTAAATTAAAAACCTACACAATTGCATTTTAAATATTAATTTTTTCATGCTGTAATTTTAGCATTCATCTTTTTACATTTCAGAAAGTATTTTCTTCTTTATTCAAAATGGATTTTTTAAACAACACATGCTTTTTAAGTCTCAGTAATATTTTTTGATAGTAGAAGGACATCTGGTTTTGTCATTCTTGAAGTACTCGAGATTAGCTTCTTAAAATTATAGAAAAAAGAGTCTTAGAAATAAAAAGATTTGCAAGTTTGAGACATTTCTTGAAAAAAAATAAAGCTTCAATGCAATGACACCAAAGATATTGAATTCTTTGAAAAAAAATTTGATTAAAATCTTTGAGAAAATTCTCCTTTTTCTAGCTAGCCTTCCATCCCTTATTGTTTTGCCTTATGTTTTGCTCCTCTAAACTCCTTGTAATAGGAACTATGGTGTTTTAAATTGTGAGTGTGGTGAATGTGACCATGAATGCAGAGATAACGTTACAAAAATTTCAGCTATCATTGCAAAATTATTTACAATATATGCAAGGGGTCCGAGCTTCTATTACAGAGATGATAACATTAGCACTTAGGACCAAAATCTGTCTCTCTTATGAAAGCAGACTCACTGGCGCTTCTTCCATGAGTTAGTGAAGCAGTTCTAGTCACAAATTTTATTCTCACACTCTCCATATGTTTGTTCAAATGTCTTGATTTCTCCCCAGTGTGCACATGACAAGGTTCTGGCAGCTTTGCTCCAAGGGTGAGCCTGAGAGCCTGCAGCTGCCCCACTTCCCTCATTCCAGCACAAGCTGTTGATGCATATGGCCTGGACCACCCATATTCCTGGGACATTAGAAAAGTCATTATGTATAAAAGCGTCAGGACATTTGAAGACAATGTCTTTAGTCAAGCAGGATTTAAACAGAAAAACACAGCAAAGAATAATAAAATGAGCTAGTTGACTCCTGAGTTACATAAAGCATCCAGCAACAAAAACAGTAGATGCCCTGACATACACTCAGGTAAGCTTATTATCAGGGGTGAGTTATATGCAGTGTAATAATGTGAAAGACAAAACAATAAATAGCCTGAAACATAAAGAATAGGGACAATACTTTAAAAATGGGAACAACTCTGAAACACTTCTGAAATCACATATAAAGTGTACGAAGTACACAGAGAAATATTCTCTGCCTCTCCACCTTCTTCTGCAACGACTGTCATGCATGAAATTTTCTGTTGCAATTATCTAAGGCCCCATTCTCTCTTCTGCCTGAATTGCTGCTGTGTTTGTAGTTACTGTGTGGAGTTGAGGATGCTTTGTAATCACTAGGTACTCTAGAGTTGAGGTTATATGAATGTATAAACCCTTAGCTGCATTTTCATTTCTTATGTGTTAATGATTTTCAGATCCTGAATGGTCCTGAAGGCCAGGCTGCAACATAAATATCTACTAATATTTAAATAATAAGTTTCTTAACAAGGGGGGGGAAAACCCACCCAAAAAAGCGTGACATTTTGACTTTCCACAATAATCTAGAGGAATTTTTTAGCACACTTAGTGGGATTCTGAATCTGCAGTAGCTTGCATCCGCAGCCTGGCTTCGCTTTTTGGCCTGTTAGAAAATCAGGCCAGTAGGACTGAGGAATAGCCTTGTAACAGTTAAGAAAAAGATGTCATTGTGTCTAATAGATGTAACCAGCTACAGACTGCAAATGTATTAGTTGCATTTGATTTCCAAAGGAAAGGATGTGACAAAGCCCACACATTCCCAAGGCAGGGAAAAGAAAACGTTAAAGTATATTAAAGTGGGCTCCTAATTCCAGTTTGCTTAGGAGAATGGGAAAAGAGGGGATTTAATCTGGAGACTTAGAAAGTTAATGCTGCATAGAAATAGGAAATACTAAAAGAGGGTCATTGTAGTCAATGCCAGACGTGCCAGCACCTGCAGTCCCAATGCAAATCGGCTACAATTAAAAGTGCTCTGCAATGTTGAAAATCGGGTTTGATATTTTGACAGGATATTTTGTTACAATGGAGTCCCTGTCATCCGGACTGTCTCAAGAAACAATGGCAATCATAGTTCGTAAGCTATGATCTGGTCTAACCACAAATGATGTCAGGTATAGAAATTAAATTTTACGGCATACATTACACAGGGGAATTCTAACTGCAAGAGAAAAACGTCCCTACAGTTCCTGAAGACAGATCTGGCCCATCTTTATATTAGCTCAGGTACAGTACAGCTACATTTGCATAAGAACTTACCCATTTTCCAGGAGGTTTTTACCTTGTAAATCTGAACTTTGTTCTGACACATGGATTTTTAATGGCAAAATGAGTCTGCATGGTAGGAATTGCATTCCTCTCTTCTAGTGTTCAATCCAATGCATTGGTGCCTGACTGTAGCTAATCTGTGCAGAAATCTGAGCATTTTAGAGGATAAATTGAGTCATTTAATAGTAAATGGCTCAGACATAGGCAGTGGGAGACACCTCTTAAGAGCTGTCCAAGGACTGGAGTCCCTTTGGAATCAATCTATTTGGAGTATGAACAGGAAGTAGCATCTGGATACCTCTGGAACACAAAGACACATTACACACCTTGAAGGTTGCAGAGATATGTGAAAAGAAATCTCAGACGAAGTTGGAAATACCCTAGCACATGGTTATTGTTAGTGAGAGACAGTACATTCATTGCAGTCTGCAGTAGAAAGACAGAGATTTTCAGCAAGAGACTATAAATAATGAAGAGTTATTCTTTGGCCTGTCATAGCCTCATGTGGCTTTTGTCTCTAGCAAGTGAAGACCCTCACCAACTGGTACAGTTAATACTCATTTTCTCACCTACAGAAACGATGATGATAGAATAATAAATGATGTTCTGCAAATGTCTGTAGGCCTTATGATATAAAGTAACTGAAAAAGAACAATAAATGTAAAAATTCCTTGAAAAACCAGCTGTTTCAGAGGATTTAGAAGTTTCTTTTTAAATTGTTTTCAAAACGGAAATGATAATGTGCTACAGAAGAGATGCTGGACAAAGTCTTCCCTTTCTCCATAGTAACAGAAGATGCATCCAGGATTCAGTAGTCAGGTATTGACACTAAAGGGGAAATAGGTTTTTGGAGAGTGGGTGATCCTACTCTGTGTGTTGCAGTATTTGTTTTGCCAGCTTCTGTTTCCAGGAGTTCCAAAATGATAGCTGCAACCATTTCTTCTATAAATGTGAGGAGATTTAGTATAGAAGATGAAATTTTCCGGAAATAGGTCAATATCCTGGATGGCAATCCCTGACATTATTTATCAGGGAATAAATCAGGAAGTCTAATAAAGCTAGTGATAACTGACTCCTTTGTATGTACCTTAGATATAAAAATAATAGTTAAAATTTTCATGTAGATGAAACTCCCTGTATAGAGGTTGTTTGAAGAGGTTTTTTTTCAGAAACATGAAAGTTTCATATGTTTTTTTTAATGTAACGTCGTAATGACATTCTTTTCTTTTATGAACGTCCAAATGACATTCCCCGTCTTTCAAGTCTTCACTCTTTTTCTTAAATTGGAAATTGTTAACAAAATGCCTCAATGTAGACACTGATTTTCATTTATAAAAATAGTATTTCTGTGATTTAATGTCACTTTAGTCATATAAAATGATTATAAATTAACTTTTAAGTGATAGCAGCATTAATTGTCATGTAACAAAAAATCTTTATTATATTTTTTAGTATTTCATTAGCAAGTACATTAAAGTGGTGTCACTTTTAAGTAAAGAAAAATGCAAGAAGAAAATATGTCCTTGAGATCACAGCTATCAGACCATCAGTCTGCTGTAAGAAATTCAAGCTCTGGCATAAACCCATTTTAGATTTAAGCACATAACTATTTTATTGTCTTGAATAGGAGTACTCTAGGCAACAAAAATTTGAAATCTGTGGATTTTCACGAAGCTGTTGAAAGTAACTTTCACCAGATAACTGCGTCTGCTGAGAAAAATGCAAATTTTTGTGTTCTCATAAGAAGCCAGGATTGGAAACCTCTTTCGTTGTTCCATTTTTTTTTTTTATCTATTCAGCTTGTGAGATTTCAGGAATCTGCAAAATTTGAACTCCAGCCGCACTTTTCCAGTGTTATCATTACACTGTCCACATCTGGGTTCCAGACACTATCTACATGTGCTTATTTTTTCAGGATGATACTTCCTCTCTGCCTACAATTAGGCAGTGCTGCTCACTGTCTAATTGTTGATAACTTACTAACCATATAGAATAAAGTGATAACTTTTTTCCAGTAAAGTTTACTTTATTGATATGAAGTACAGAGATATTCTGCTGTGATTATCAAAATGAACTTAAAAAACAACATTTAATTCTCCTTCAAATTAGAGCATTTCGGACCAGAACATTGCCCAGTTTCCTGGAGTAGAAGCAGTAAAGATCACCAAGCATCTTTAGATCTTTTTGCAGTCCTGAAATGGGAATTTACCAAAGCTTCTATCTCCTTATTGTCCTGAATACGGGAATTGTTCATATAATTTTGAGGGTGACAGAACCATTTCAAATGTTGTCTCGTGCCATAGCTGTAGCCATAAAGCCCTTAATGGTAAGGCAGTAATTTTAAGACATTTGGTCTTAGGAAGTAGTATTTTTTTCTTCCAACAAAAAACCCCAAACAAACAAACCAACCCCTCCTCCCTCCACCACCACCCCCCCCCAAAAAAAAAAAAATTGTGAAAAGTTCTTCAACCCCAAATTTTGGAGGAGATCTGTAAATGTGTTTTGCTGGTGGAAGTATTTCACACCACACTACCATTCTTCAGTTTCTTTGTTTTTCAAGAGGTAGGAAAATAGATTTTTTTCCCTTTCTCTATTAACTTTTCTGGATTTTCTTAGGGCTTGAGAGCCCTTGGCCCTCATGGAAAAATATTGGAACTTTCTATATCACAGTGCAAAAACTTCAGTGACAGGTGGATTCAGGTAAAATTTCCCCTTTTTCTTGGTGTTCCCTGGAAGCCTCTTTAGCTCATTAAATTAACTATATCCAAAACTGATCTTGATTTGTTCTGCATGTCATCCTTCATTCTTCATAACACCATTCTACATCAAAAATTCCTCCCTTTCATTCCTACAGCTCCATATGCCTGAGATCTGTTCAGTTGTGGCTTCAAAAAGGTGGAAAGTGGGCAGTTTTTTGCTCTTTACTTCCATGCAGAATCTAGTGGGCATGAAATCAACTTAGTTTGAAAATTCAGAATGAAGAGGAAATGACTGTTTCCAAAATGTATGGTTAAACTGTGAAATTCCTTGTCCTTATCATGGGTTGCTTGAAGTTTACCAAAATCCTAATGGAGATTTGACAAACTCAATATGATTGCACAGATTTATTTGTATTTTTATTTTCCTTTTTATTTCAAAACAGTATGAGAAATAAACACTAGTGGACAATTTTACAGTAGTAGAAAGAACCATCCATCTTGTTGGGAATTGACACCCAAATACGAGCACTTCTTTTTTTTGTAACCGAGAATCGTTCCTAAATATATATAACAGAAAAGCTTAAATCATGTATTTTTAATGGTATCGATTTCATGCCCATAAACAGCTGCAGATCATAAGGGTGCAGGTACAGCCAATGCCATCACATAATCACAGTCTTCAGCTTCTACATTTTTTCCATTATAAATCTTCAACATCCATCATTTTATAGCCATATATTGTAAAAATGAGTCAGTTGTTGTACCACAAGAGCTGCATCTGGATTGAATCTTGTTGCCCAACATACACGTCAGACCATTTGCTTCTCTAGGAATAATTCTGACTTGTCTTTCATGAATGTTCTGTGCAAAGTTCCATGGTTTTAATAATGACCAAGTACGTACATCTTGTGTACCTCATGGAAAGTCATGTGGTGCCAGTGCTGCTGCTCTCAGAGGAGAATATTCATTTCTGTGTTGTGCCATGCTCATGGCTAAGAAGCTATTTCAGGTGTCTCATTACACAGAGTAAGTTAAAAAAAAAACCTATTAAAAAGAAGTGTTTCTGCTTTCTTTGCGTGCCAAATGAATTTGAACTTTTTGAGGAAGAAAGCAGCAGCAGGGAGCACATGTAGGCGTTGTAGAAGCCCTGTTTTCATGGTACTAGGGAAGGCAGGAGAAACAAGAAGTGATACAGAGTAACTCAAAACAAAATGACAAGTCCTCTTTTGTAAATTGAATCTAAGGATATGAATTTATGAAAAATTTGCAGAGAGTAATCCCATTGTAATCACATGGCCTGTTCCCAGGCATTATAACAGTATGTAAAACCTTATGAGATCCCATATTTTAAAAATAGGATCATTGTTCATTCATAACTCAGATGATGCTCACCTAATGAACACTTAATTTAGTACTTGACCTCTTCATTGATGTCTGTGTGTCCTCAGGACTTATACAGAATTAAAATCATGCCATTAAGTTAGAAAATTACATTTTCTTCATTTGGCATTTGACTTCTTCCAGCATCTAAATGTCTTGCAAACATAATTGAGCTTCACAACCTCTTCTGTTGTTTTCTCTATAGATAGAGAACCAGGGATACAGAGATGAAGACAGCAAACAAAGCTCCATCTCTTTTGTTTGCAAATATAATCTGAGTGCTATTTGCAAAACCATGGAGGGGTAGACTTAAAGTTAAGAGTAAATTCAGAACCTAACTTTGAAGGATATTTTAAATAAGTGTGTAGACAAGCTATGCTAGTAAAAACAAGATAAACATATCTTACAGACATTGAAATCTTGGCTTCAGCTTGTGTTACATACCCTAGCTGAGAATGCAGTGATTAAGCCATCACATCTGAGGCCTAATTCTGAAAGGAGTGCAGTTTCTCTTGCACATGGATGAAAAACATTTAGTTGCTGGGTGTAGAATGTTTCTGTATTACAGGTGAAAAACAGCCCATAAATCCAAGATTGAAATAGGAGGGTTAGAGAAGCCAATTAATACAAATTCTGATTTTTCCACTTTAACCAATCCTAGGTTCAAACATTGATACAAATTGATATTTTGTAAAATAAAACAAGGACCCAAATCCCAAGAAAAACTGCCTTGATACGCCTGTACCAGCAGACAAAAAGAAAATGAAACCAGAATGAAGACACAGACAAAAATCTTAAAAGTACATCTATGAAACAAATTTCAGATCTGATAAGTTTCTTTGCATCTGTTTAGGTAAGACTTACGAAAATCACACAGAAAAATCCTTTGTCATAACAAAAATAATATTTTCTAGTGATCAACCCCGTGTTATTGTGTGAGTTCCTATTTAACTTAAGCAAAAATTAGTTGTGTGTTACTAACAATAGTCTGATTACGGCAGAGGTAATTTTCTCAGAATAATAAATATATAACTTTTGTGCATAATAAACGTGCATTTTTGTGTCTCTATGTGTGTACACATTTTATTTATCCATGTGGTGCTTAGTCTTTTTAACTCAGGACTAATTCTTGAAAGCTTTGAGAAACTTCATGCAACCAGTGGTTTTTATTCAATCTACTACGTGTACTTCCTTGTTTTCCCTGTAGAGGTAGAATTGCTATTCCAGTAAATGGCAAATTACTCTGGCCTGAGGCCAAGATTAGCAGGCCTGGAAGCGAGCTCAGTGACACATTTAAGTTGTCTCACCAAGTTTTTAGGCTGGACATGATAGAAGAGGAGAGATTCTGACTGAAGCTAAACCTCTGGTAGACCTGCAGGTCGTGCTGTTATCCTCATGTCATGGAGCTGCCGGTGAAAAAATGTGATTTTAGGTATCTCTTTTCAAGAGGTTTCCTGAGAAGATTTCAATAGAAGGTCTAACTTCTCTTTGTAGACCTAGAAGTGATGGTTTTCAGGCTTGAAAAAGATTCTGTGTGAAAGGTAAAGAAAGTTTCAGAGTGCAAAAGAGAAAAGTATTTTTTGAATTTTAAGAATCCATGTGACCTTTCACAGAAAGTTCCATTGTTATTTTCCAAGACTATCTACTTTTCAGAATACATGAAAAAGCTAGTATTTGAGTTATAAAGGTGCTGGAATTGGAATCAGTTGGATCCGCAAATGTTTATTCACTCTAAAATCTAGGATAGAAATTGCAGTCAACCAGTATCACAGTTAGCTGGTCTGAACTCCACAGAGCAAATTAGAACCCAGAATTCTTCAGTGACAGTCCTGAGGCTCTCACCCATTCTCTTCTAAAAAAATAATGTGATTTATACAGATACAGTTTTCTGTTCATTTAAAAGAGTAGAAAAAAGAAAAAGAAAAAAGTTATTATGCACAAAAATGCGCATTTGCAGAGAGCAGTAGAATTAATGTATTTGGGCTTGATTCTCTAAGCGCAACATTTTACGTTCTGGGTTGTGCTCATTTAAAGAACTGAAATTCAACATGTTTTAATATATAGAGTGGAATTTACGTAAATGTTAGTCGAATGAACCCACAGTGTAATATATAAGCAATCAAAAATAGCCCCTTAATGCATCTCTTCATTTTCTAGTGACATTCCCAGTCAACAGCAGAATGACTTCACTACTAATGAAGGGTACCTAGAGAACTGAAGCGTCTGAAGTGGATGAAAGGATTGACGTACAGATATTGTAATTGAGTTCTGCAAGGGCACAGAATACCTGGAACACTGCCATGTCTCTGACTGCCCTCAGCTGACAGATGGAGCTGTGAAAGCAATGGCATTTCACTGCCACAGAGTGACATCTGTCAACATAGAGGGTTGCCCAAAGGTATAAGAAATAGAGTGATAGTTCTGGGATTGCTATTGCAAAGAATTACTTACTATTTCATCCAGAAATTTGACCTGCTGGCATCATTCAGCTGCTTTTCTGTGAGTTTTAAGATTTGAGACTTGCCTCTTGGGAGTATTTGGCATTCTTCTTGCTTGCAGTTACACTATAAAGGTGTCGACGCAGTATCAGGTAAAAGTTTTTCTCTCCGGGGGTTAATATCTAAAGAAGGGTGAAGAGAGAAGAGTTTTCACCTTATTACCACTTCCTGCAAATAATTTCCCCAGTTCTGGTGTTTGGGGTGCTTTGAAAGGATTGTGGCTTTGTTTTAATTACTCTTGATATTTTCATGCTTTTTTTTTTTCCCAGTGCTTTTTCTGAACCCAGGTAAAGCATAAACTGGGGCATTAGAACTTAATACCTGTATCTTTACATGGCAAGGTAGTGGCTACTTTGAAATAGAAGAGGTACCTAAAAGCTGAAGCACTCAGGGTTGAAATTAAAGTATTTAGATTAAGATTCATCGGTAGTGAAGCTTAGTTCCTCTTTACCAAGAACTCCTGTTACAGCATTTTTGCCTCTTGTATTTTCTGTATCATTTCTTTTTGACTAGAGCCTTGCATCTCAATTATCTTTTTGCTGTATCTGAAAGTGTGTTCCCTTTTGAAATTATTGCCGCTATGAAAGCCTGTATCCCTTCCCCATACTTTCTGACTTAATAGCTCTGGCTTTTGTGTATTTCATTTCTTATGTGGTTTTTTTTTTTTGTTAATAGCAAAACAAAATGCTTGCTTCATTTTGGAAATAAGCATGCAAATGCAACTTTTAAAATGCTGATTTCATTTTTTGTTCACATTTTATGGGAAAAGTTATAACGTTGCTTCTGTCACTATCACATGGCAATGAACAAGTTTATTGCTATTTTTGGAAATGTTCATCTTGAACTATCCCTTAAAATTTTGCCACTCATTGAACCAGTATTCCTCTTTTTCCCCACTGAAATGCCCATGTCCTGTTTCCTACCACAAAAAGTCTGCAGCCATCACTTGTCCCCACCTTCCTCCTCACCAACACTCATCAGCATAACCCTTGACTATTTTTTCAGTCCTCCACACATCCCCTCATTCCCTGCAGTGGTTTAACACAGCCTCCTGCACAACTAATTTGAGATTATTTGGCCGACAGCCAGCCCTAAATTTAGATATTCTGTGATCAAGTTGTTTGCCTTCCAAACGTACATAAGTTTCTCAGCCTCTAGGCCAAAATTCACTGGCTGTATTTCAGATCTGGAAGGCCACTCTTTACCTTACACTAGCCCTCAGTTTATATCTTACAGATACCTACGGTACACTATTAATTATTATATACATTGGTCTGAATCTCTTGCATCCATTGGGTAGATAGATTTTCAGCTAGTTTTCCACAATGACAGTGGTAATAGAGGTTGTGCACAGAGGTCTTCCCAAAGTAGTTGAAATGATGTAGTGCTGCGATCAGCAGCAGATCCTGTCTGCCATGTTTGCCCAACACATTTCATACCAACACAGGAAAACAAAACGAAACGAACACCATAAAATGTCAATAAATACATTTAGGCTGGCAATTGGGAGATTTTTTTGTTATCACCAGCAGTGAATTATGAAACAGCTTTCTGGGTAGAGGGAGATGGGGCAAACTGCTAAAAAACCTTAGTATGGCTCTTGGTAAGGGAACGGACTGGGTCGTATTTCGCAGTTCCTGCAATGGGGAAAATGAGTCAACTCCGTGACCTAGTAATCCCCTTCCAACACTTTGCTCCTAGATGGTATCTTTTCTTTAAACAGCTATAAAGCCAATCTGTTAAATGCTAATACCCTACTATTTTCAGAAAAGAACATTGAGACTCTTCCACATAAACCTCCCCATAAGTTTACAAGTCTTTGTTTGACTTGAATCCAACTTGCAGCTCCATAAAATGAGATGGGTACACCTGTGGATGTTAAAGCTAATGGGTCTCACAAATCCTTTGGCAGTCGGTAGTGTAAATTGAGGGTATCCAGTTGCTAAGTAAAGAAATATTTTCCACTCAGAAACTGTTTAAAAATGGTCAGGAGATTAAAGTCAGAATGAACCTGTTCCAAAGGATAAATGTTAATATGTCCTGCAACATCAGGTATCTTATCTTTAAGAAAAAGAATTTAAAAACTAATATAGAAACATTAATATATAATATTAAATTATTAAATTAATATAGAAATAGATGTATGTTAAGAATATTTTGAATGTGCTGTGCAGGTTACACTAAAATTAGAAGAGTTTATCATTTTAATCCTATATTCTGAGGCAAATCAATTGTCTTTCAACAAATTCCAGTGACTTCAGTGGAGCTGCTGTGAGTGTGCATGTCACAGTTCTGTATACCTAGAGCAGGTACAAGTAATTTTGCGAATGCTAATTGTATGAAATATTCAGCAGTTCTGTTCTGAGCCTTATTCAGGGAATAAGGGTAATTCTTATTTCACAGGCAAAAATGAAGTTGCTGTGGGAAATATGCTACACATGAAAAAATACAGCAAGAACTGAAAATAAATCTCTGGTTAAATGCATTAGCCTTTTAAATAGCTAAGTTCTGATGATACAATAGAATGAACAATGAATTCTGTCATTCAGTCCTCTAAAGGGAATAGGATCCAATGTATGACAAATGTAGACTTTTCTAAATGCATCTGATACCAGTTATTGACTTCAGAGTCAGCAATTTCTTTTTTTTTTAAATAAGAATATTAATCTACTTAATCATATTTTGATCTATTTATTGACCTACTGCAGAACATTGAACATATAAATAGATCTGGAATCAGCACATATATAGTCCTCCATGTACCAGGAGGACTATGAGATAGTGTGCTAACTTTTTGTTCTACAACTCCAGGCCCCAGCTTTATCTTGCCTCCTTGTCCCTTACAGATTCTCATGAGATTGGCTGTTTAGTACAAGTGAAATCTTCATCTCTCTTTCTATCACCCCACTCCAGTGATTTCAATCAAATTTCTTTAACAGGTTTTTACTATGTTCCCTCTTGATTTTTAGTCCGGAATGAAAAAGGTAATAAAAGTATGTGCATAACGTATTCATGACTGTTCCCGCTGAGGTCAGTGGAGCAATTAGTAGCTTGCATGGCTGCTTATGTACCTAGAAGACTCTGTGTGTCGTGTTTTTTTCAAATATAACTTCCAGCATTATGGCAATGAGTATCAGTTCCTGAAAAATGGACTTGTGAGGTGAAACTAAGCAGCTCTGCTTCAGAGCTAAAAAAACCAACCACAAATTCAAAAAGTCTTGGTGTGAGACATCGTTTGTAACAGAGAACTGAGTTTAAAAAGTGATACAAGTGCATCCTAATAATTTAGAGAGAGCAATGCAATAGCATGAATACCAAAGGCCTCTATGTGCTGCATGCACATATATGGGTGGGAAAGTTAAACCATTCTCAGTAGGTGAAAAAGCCCCATAGTATTTAAAACTAGACTGGAATCACAGTTAACTAATATCTAATATTAGAAAGTGACAGTTTCTGTGGAGCCTCTTGCAGAGATTTAGAATTCTGTGTGCCAGAAACCTTACTTCAATTTTAAAACATAGTTTTCCTACCAATCAGACACTAAAGTTGTGCTCTTGTTGCTCCATTTACAGATGATTGACACATGTACCCAATACTTGGCTGCAGCCTGCCATTATCTCCCCTTCTTGGACATCTCACGTTGTATTCATCTTACTGACAACACTTGAAATATCTTTGGAAAGGCTGTGAGCAACTCCAGATTCTCACGACAGTGTACTGTAGAAAAGTTACCAAGAAAAGATTTCCTAATCTTAATTCAGAGGTGGTTGTAAACCCCACAACATGAGGTTCTTTTCTTCACTGGCATCACGGCGCCATGCTAGGTATCTGGCTTGAGCCATCCAGCTTCTTTATCTGGGGGTGTCCACACTGATGCCTTAGGATTCCTGTGGTCTGGTGGGGTTATCTACGCATTCTAGTGTCAGCCAGAAATGAAGAGAAATACAGACTCAGTATCTCTTTATGGCAGACAATGTCCTTTTAGGGAAGTTTCTGCAGACAATGGACAGTACCTCAAGGATACATGGTAACATGAAGGAGAAAACAGGCTGGGCTTATTGCTCTCATCCATCACACTGTGTGACTGAATGTCAGTATATGGCAGTAGATGTGTGCCTGTGTTCAAAATGCAGCACAGTTACAGCGAGCGAGTCAAGCTATGGTGCTGTGACCACTTTCCCAGGTTGGTTTTTACTGACCAACCTCTCAGTAAAGAACTTTTTCTTAAAGTTCAATCTGAACTTCCCCTTACACAGCTTGTGCCTTATCACTGGTCAGCACTTCCCCCTCAGCCTTCCCTTCTCCAAGCTGAACAAGTCAAGTGACATATATCACTCCTTAAAATTCTTGTCAAGAATATTTCACCAAGATATTTCACCATCTCGGTCACCTTTCTCTGGATGGTCTCTAATAGTTTAATGTCTTTCTTTACATTTTAGTGCCCAAACCTGCCCCCAGCACTCGAGATGAGGCCACCCCAGAGCACAGCAGAGCAGAGCAGAGCAGGGCAGAGCAGGACAATCCCCTCCCTTGCCCAGCTGGCCATGCTGATGTCACCAGGACACACCTGGCCCCTCCTGCCTGCCCAGGCACTCACGTTCAGTTTTCTGTCGGCCCGCACTCCCAGATCCCTTTCTGCAGGGCTTTTTCTCCAGCCTTTCATCACCCAGTGTGTATGTGTAACCAGGTTTACCCCATCCCAGGTAGAGAATTATTTGCTCTTGTTCATTCTCATGCAGCTGGCAATTGCCCCACTCTTCAGTCTATCCTGATCTCTCTGTAGCTCCTTTCTACCCTGCAGGGAGCCTTGTTTAGTATCATTGGCACACTTTACATTCAATTCCTGCATCCAGATCATTTATAAAAACATCACAAATTGTGCACTGGTGTCTGGCCACTAACCTGATATAACCCCATTTACTGTAACCCTTTTGAGCCCAACCTGTGAGCCAGTTGCTCACACAGTGTATTATGGACTTGCTCAGCTGAGTGCTGGACATTTTATCCAGGATACTTTCAGAGACAGTATCAAAAGCTCTGCTAAAATCCAAACCCACCGCATCTACTGGTTTCCTTTGGTCAGCTAGGTGGATTTCATAAAAGGAAATAAAGTGGGTTAAGCAGGACTTCCCCCTTGTGAACTTCTGCTGGCTGTGCCCAGTGACTGCATTGTCTCTAAAATGTTCTTCAATTACTCTCAGAATAACATTTTCTATAATTTTACCAGGCACTGAAGAGAGACTGGAGGGTCTGTAATTGTCAGAGCCTTCCTTCTTACCCTTCTTAAAAATTGGGAGAACTGAGTTGAGAGTTGAGTTTTCACCTGTGAGTCCCAGAAGATGTGGATTCAATGTCCCCTACCCTTCCGTGGAGGTTAAGAATATTACAGACCAGACTACACACCTAGAACAGCACAGTGGCCAGACATGCCACAGGGCCTGAAACTGGAAAGGAACTGAAGTTTAGATATATCTGAGTATATAACTTAATAAAACTTTATAAGAGTAAGAAATATATAATGCTATCCTATATAGGCAGCCCATACTAGGAGAAATCTAACTGTCTAACAGGTCCTCTGTATGTGCTGCACTTCCTGCTAAACCATTCTAGGGATTAATAGTTGTTTTAGAGACCACAGGACCAATACATATGCTTAATAACTGAAAAGGTATTTCCAGTGTGCTTCACACTTTCCAAACCCTCCTCTACTATTTCCCTGCCTTACCACAAACAAGGCTGTCGTCATTGGTCTTATTTTCTTCACTTCTCTAAGATGTAGTTTTCTCAATGTCATCTCAGAACTTCCTCCTTAAAATCTCTACTTCTAATTAAACACTTGTTAGATACAGAAAGTGCTGTGAAGGATTGGTATGCATCAGTAGTAATTAAAAGAAATTAAATTAATTCAGATTCATTTAATCTTTTCATAATTTTCTGATTTACAGTTTTTCTCATATTAACCTCAAGGCATTTTCTTTTATCCTCAGATTACTGCTGTTCACTTGTTTATCCTGTGACTTCATATCTCTGTTTAGAGGAGCAACAGTGTGTCAGCCCTTTCTGATTCTGCTTGCTGATCCATATTCCTATGGAAGAGAGATGTAATGGGAACAGAAATTAGTGCAAATTCCAATTTGTGTTGGGTTAACCAACATCAAGAAGCTGAGACGACTTCTCAGAAACCCATTTGCATTATTGTGGCCTGGGTTGACCCAAGATTATGCCTCTGCCTCAGAGTCCCACATGCAATGGGTTCTCCAAAAGTCTTGATTAAACTCTTCTAACTCAGCCAAGGAATTTCCCAACAAGTTATTTTTACTCTAAAGATAACCCTGGAGAGTTACACATCTTTGCAAAACAAAAAAGCAACCATGAGACACATATCTCCACCCAGTGCTATCTTTGCCCTTTTTGTGACGTTTAGAACTAGCTAAACTGCGCCAATTTTATTTTCTTGAGTCTCATTTTCTGGACAGTGAATGGTTCTTTTCCTTGCCAGCCTCAGTCTCTAACCTTTCACACCATATATTCAGTGATAGGAAACTCCTATTCTGCACCCTCTGAGTCTGGGACAACACCTACTAGAGGTGGATTGATTACGCAGAATAATGCAGTCCCAAACATTTTTTGCTTGTTCCTTCCAACAGGTCCAAAGACACCCCACCCTAGACTTTGCCAGGCCACAGAATGTACTGGCTTCATCCTGATGGAATGATATTCAGAAGATAAAAGGGAGTTCACAGATAGATTCAGAGATGCTCCACATCCTGCATGTTTCCCAGTTTAGGAAAATCTTACTTTTTTTAAATTGTAGTTCAAGGTCAATATGGCAAAGATGATAAAAATTTTATCTTCTGCCAATAACTACATCAAAAGCACAGTAAAATATGGCATTATTCTAGAGTTAGTTATCTTGCAGTAGCTTTTCAGCATCAAAAGCAATGGCAGTATTGTCGCTGTCACATATTTCTATAAAACAATGTGTTTCTTTCACAGCCCATGTGTTTTTAGCAATGAATGACAAGCAACAGATCGTCAGAAAAACAAACAATGGGCCCTCATTCTCTGTTTTCAGACCAACTCTTAAAATCATATTCGGGTTTTTAGATTTTCACAGAAGGTGAAGGCTGGTTTCAAGTATAATTAATGTTCTGCAGGTGTGAAACATACATTGTGGAGACATTTCATTCCCCGTTTAAGAAGATGGAAGAGGTCATCTATGTAAAAATCACATTAATATGGAGAATCAAAAATGCTAGTGGCTTGAGTTCTAAATAAGCAATAAAAGAAATATGGTTTTAGTTTAAATTTGCCCTTAAATATCTATGGCATAAAATACTACTTTATTGTTCCAAAGGAATTCCCCATTATTTATTGTTAAACACTAACCAGTCCAAGCAGACATTTCTTAATAGACTAAAACTTGCAAGTATTGAGTCATATCTCTTGTATTGTGCCACATTATTTTTCAATATTTTTATTGTTTTGATAGATTAAAATAGAAAACATGTAGAGCCACAAAGTTCTTCAAGTTTCAGTCCAATGCAGCTTCATAGGAAACAGTTATGGGCTTTCAATTGTTCATTCTTTCCAGTATCAGGTAGATTTTTAGATTATATTTGCCAACATACTGCCCTGCTTCCAGATTTAATAAATATTAGAAGAAAAAGAAGGTCTGTGGCCTGGTATCCTGCTGCCTATTTCTGTATCCAGAGGCTAATGACCTTTCAGTTAATCCAGTTTTGAAATGGCAGAAAGAATCATGGATAATCCAATGTGGAAGTACATAGTACTGGTACAAGTGATTTCTTCTGCTAGAGGAAAAGAAACCTAACTCACTGCTTTCTAAAATGTAGGAAAAGGTTGTGTCTGTCTGATTTGCTTAAGACTACTCCTACAGGAAATAACGCATCAGCATCTTTAGAGAAATGATTCTGTTCCCTGTAAAACATTGTGTTAACATTTCTAGATGCAAAATGAGAAAGGAAACATGTCATTGACAGAGAAGTCACCTAGTCTTGTGCTTTCCCCAAACCACATCTCATCTGTAACAAATTGGTTCCCCCAAAAGATCTTTGAGAGCAAAATTAGGTGCTTCCTTCTTTGTCTTCACTAACATAAAACTGGTTACATTTCTCCTAAACTCATGACTACATTATTAACAAGTAACTCATCAATAATTCCTCTTACAGTTTTTGCCTTTTAAATAGGAATTACATTAGGTCTTAATAGTCTCAATACATTTGACATTTGGAAGAAGACTTTCATTTTTATTTGGTTTTGTTCTCGTGTTTTCTGATGGCTACTGTTGGTTAGAAAGGAGATTGCAAGAAGTCTTTTTTTTCCTGAAAAAGCAGAATTTCTTAGGTGCTATCCAAATATTCGGGTCTCAAGGCAGGAAAGATCCAACAATCTTGGAATCAGAAATGAAGACCTCCTACACATGATTTGGTAAACGACCAACAACAATTACTCCTGAGTCTTCTGTTTAATAAGCAGCCCAAATACAGTACTGTCTTCTCGCTAATTGGAAATCTCTTTTTGGAAGTGAGACAGAGGTTCCTGGAGTG
The DNA here is from genome assembly GCA_013397315.1 of Donacobius atricapilla. Taxonomy (NCBI): domain Eukaryota; kingdom Metazoa; phylum Chordata; class Aves; order Passeriformes; family Mimidae; genus Donacobius; species Donacobius atricapilla. The sequence goes on along the minus strand of WBMY01012610.1, from coordinate 164,010 downwards.
CCACGTTTCAGCCACTAAGTGTACATGAACTGGATGCCATAAAATGATAAAACTGCTGCAGCTGACATGACCTCACAATACTTTAGATCCTATGTAGTCTTACCACATTTTGTAACCTGGAGAATGCCTGCAGGATGCTCCCTGTCTCTTGCTTAATTTGTCCTGTACTTGCACTATAAACATTTCTCCCATGTTTGAGTTTTTGTTTTCCATTATTTTTTACTGTTGATAGGTTTCTGTATTTTTTTCAAAACTTCTTTTATTATGATGGACCCAGTCAAACAGGAACAGGGTCCCCAGGGCAGTGGTCACAGCACCACCCTGAGAGAGTTCAAGAATTGTTTGGACAATTTTCTCAGGCACAGGGTGTGATTCTTGGAGATGGTGCTGTGCAGGGTGGCGACTTGGACTTGATGATCTTGGCGGGTCCCTTCCACACTGCACATTCTGTGATTCTGGAAAACTGCTGAATTTTGGAATGGCTCAGGATTCAGACCATGATGCAGAACTGTATTTCCCAGTTACCCCCCCTCAGTAAAATGGATTCAAACTTTGGGTAAGGATTTGATTAGATATTCCAGTGCTGCTCAAGCCCTGTGTTTAGGCCAGTACTTTTGTCTGACTTATACCAAGAGATAGTTGTTTTGCCAAAGATAACTGTAATTATTGGCTGAAATACTTTTATTCATCAATGTGCTCATTTAAGACAGTAAATAAATAAACCAATAAATAAATAAAATGAGCAGGCACTGTCATAGTACAGTATATCTTGAATAAACAATCTTTTTACCATGTGTGGATGATTAATGAATGGCTGTTTCTGGCAAACCACTCAACTGTAGCTCCAAGCATGGGACATCATAAGTTTCCAAAAAAATTGTAACAGCTCCCCTTATACATGCTTCAGACAGCCGCTATACATCGCAGTTTCCATGAAAAACAGGAATTTGGACTTGGATGAGTTGATTTTTTATAGGTCAGAGCTTATAGCTCATATAAATTGTGCACACATTCCTCAATGGCACAGGCCTCCCTAATATAAAAACAGATGCAGTCTTGTGTTCATGTGGTTCATAGAGTGTGTCAGTGTTGGACTTTTTATAAAAAAAATACCCTGCAGTGGTTGAAAACAAGCCCTTCTTGCTTCGCTAATTCTGTCCCTTTTCCACTCCTGCCCACTTCCCCTTTCCTGCTGTAGTGGTGCAAGCATTACAGCTGGGCACATCTGCCTCTTGTAACCATCTCCAGCATTTCCACTTTGGGAAACAAACACAAAAAACACTGTAGCACCATTACTGGCAGATAACCGAGCACTTCAATTTGGATTTTTTTCTAGTATTGTCTGGTTGCTGTATATTATATTTTTCCAGAGCTTAGGAGTTGGCCAGCAGGGAGAAAGACTGCTTTGCTGTGCCTGTGACACACCAGATCAGGTTGAATCTCCTGGAGAGGATGGGAGACGCAGAGCTGGCTCTTCCCCAGGAGCATGCTCAGCACAGGGGGGTTCCTGGAGCGCAGAGCTGGCGGCGGGGGAGGCTGGGCAGGAGGGTGCTCTGCTCAGCAGGACCGGGCTGGCAGCCAGGTCACACAAGGCAAGGAAAGAAAGAGACATTCACAAGACTGGAAGTGGTGGGTTCAGTTTCTTCAGCTTGGGAAGGTAACGAAAATTGCTGGATTGACACTGCTGAAAAAGGACGAGAGTTGCCCTTCTTTTTAGAGAGTCTCACTCAGGAGGCCTGATTTTCTCAAATTTTGGTCTAGTTTATTAGTTTTGTGTTCTAACGCTGCAAAAGGGCAGTGGCCACAAAATGTTGAGGGAGATCTGAGGGATCATGGGGTGGGTTTGGGCATCATAGACAACTCTCTCCTGTTTCAGCTGTCACAGAAGCTGCAAAACAGCATGGGGCAGGTGGAGAGCCAGTGCCAGTAGCACTGCCCGTTGTGTACTCAATTCCATCTCTGAAAAAATACAGGTTAAAAAAGGTGAGTGACAGAAGATAACTACAGTAGAGAGGTTGGCCAAAAAGCAAGCAGAAAGTGAATGAGGAAGGGGTAAAAATACTTGGAGATGCCACAGACACTGGTTCAAATAGAAAAACAGAGAGAGGGACCTCCACAGCTATTATAGCCTTCCTCCAGAGCTATGAGAAAACACCCTGGAGATGCTGTAATACCTTTGGGTGTAGCTGGTTTATTTATCTTGTTTGGCTTTTTATTTTCTTCCGAAGAGAATGTTATTATTCCAGCGGCAACACTTACTCCGATCTGTGTCCAGGCAGACAGTGACACACTAGAGCAAGTGTGGATGAAGCCCACCAGGATCACTGAAGTGCTGGAGCACGTGACGTGGGAAGAATCTTCAGAGAATTGCTTTGGTAGGTCCCAGGAGAAGGCTCAAGATGGAGACCTTATTGCTGTCTTTAACTCTCATCAGAGCATACAGAAGACAGAGCCAGACCATTGCCAAAGGTGCACTGATAGGCCAAGTGGCGTATGTAAAATTCTGATTACATTCTGATTACAAGGAAACTTTAATTTCTTAACCAGGAAGCTGGTGAAACTCTTGACGAGGATCCCAGAGACTGTGCAACCTTCATGCCTAAGGATATTCAGAACTCATCTGGCAAAGTCATGACTCACCTGGTCTAGCTGATACATTTAAAGCGACATTAGGTTGAAACGCTCTCCAGAGGCCTCTTCCAACCTAATTCATTCTGTGACTCTATGACCTAACCAATTATCTTCTGGTTTACTTTCCACAACACCCTTATTATATTGATAGCTTTAGTTAAAACAGGAACTTTTCCTCATTAAACTGCTTTTAGTGTTCTTTGTAAAAACAGCCTCTGAAAAATTTTGTCATTATTATTTTTAAACTCTTGTTGCAGACAAGTTGTCTTGAAATACACAGCTGAACTGGAGAAACAGAAACATAATGATGCTGACCCTCCTTCCTGGCTTGGATATGCCTGGGATGGTAACATAACCACCTTCACCAAAAAACACAGATCAGAGCCTGAATAAACAAATTCTTCAAAATGAAAAATGAAGGAATTGTGCAACATCTCTACAGTTCAAGGGTTTTTCTCTAGAGCATGAAAAGACCACTGTGTTATTTTTTCTTAAAGCTAATCACACTTTAATAAAAGGCCATTTGTTGCATTAGTAAGGAAGCATAGCAAATCTTTCACACAGGAGTATGAATGCCTTCAAGCAAGACAGCTGCGCTCAGACAGCACTGCTAAATCTCAGATGTTGATTCAAGCTGTCTCCATCTTCCAGTAATGAAAGTTTTTGTAGTCTCGTGCAGAGTAAGCAATGAATAAATTTGCATGTGTTTCAGGTTCCTGTTTGCCATAAAGGTCCTCTCCAGGACATAAAGACTGACCCCCTGGAGAACTTCACACTTGATGTGGCTGGTACTCATCAAGTATAGCCTTCTTGAGGAATTGAGAGCAGTGAGTAGGTAGGGACTACAGATTCTTTAATACACAACTACACCCATACATTTAAGCACAGATCTCCACTTCTCAGCAGTCACTTGTGCACCCAGAGCCCTCATTCTCATAAAAGCCTCTTGGGCTGAGTCCAACTCTCTGAACAAGCTGATGTTCATGTCTGCAGGTCTGAACTGTGGGCTGGCTGGCAGCTGTGAGAGCAGGAGAACCAAATTAAAGGGAGCACAGATGAAAAAAGTGTTAAACTATAAATTCACTCCAGTTACAAGAATGTCTTCTCATCAAATGGACAAAAAAGATATATGAGCACACAATGGATTCACCATTCAAATTCTAATTGCTGACCACCTAGTCATCTTCCCTTATCTAGAGAAAAATACAATTTCATCTCATTATAGCAGAACAAGATATTGTTCAATGCCTTTGGGGAAACTCCCAAGAATTTGTCCTCTTTCAACTCATTCTTGACCTTTATATTAACTTTTTTGCTGGTCTCAACATGTATTAGCTTGGTATGAATATAATCATCAGCTTTAGCATAATTTTTCTGCAGGCTGATTTAAACTTCTTTAAGCAAGTAAGTAACAATCCTGATGTTTAATTTCTGCTAGATTTAGAAAATTAATGAATTCAAAGCCTGAGTTTGCTTTCTTTTGAATATGGAATAAATAACATGTTTTCTTACTATAGTCTCCCTAAAATTGCTGATGCAGCAGTCTCAAAAAACACAACTTTAATCTCAGAGACTGACAGGCTTTGTATTCAGGTGAATAATGGGACCATTAAATGGATTTGATCTTGTGAAGTACCTACTAGACTGTTTTTACGTTTTCCTGTGGTGTGAATTTTGAGGTGCTTTTTTCACTTTGGTTGCAGCAGGGCACAGAAAACATTAATTTCAAATATTTTTCTGGATATCCAAATCCATTATAATTTATTAATTTTGCAACTTTAAAGAGTATAATAATAAATCACATCCAATAATATTGTAATACCTTTAGTAATACTATTAGAAATGTTTTATATATTAGTGTTTATATTAAAAATACATATAATTTTTCATATGCATCAGCGCCCACCTCATCCCAACAAACAGTACATACAACAGTGAACAGGAAGTGGAGATTTTAACCACCCTGAATTAGAGTAGATATGCCACCCTTGACTCTTGAAATCCATTACTCAGGGACTAATACCTCCTGGGAAACCCTGTGGCAAAGGAGAAGTTAATTTCATAATGTACATTTATAACCTGAAGTACATACACATAGATGTAAAACTTAAAGCCTGAGCTGACAGTCTGAATTCTCTGCTGCTCCTCGCCATCCTCTCAGCTGGCAGGGATTCTTACATTTCAGCTTAAAACATGAATTTCACTACTGCTTTTATAAGGTGCCATAGAGAGGTGTGTAAAGGCTTTTAAAAAGCTCCATTTACTTTACTGTGCGCTTGTATTACAGTAACACAGACTCCTCCACAGAAATCGGGCCTGCCCTTGCGCAGGGCCTTCCTGTCCCCAGGAGCTTCCCAACAGCTTTGCAGGACAGGGCTCTAAGTCACTGCACAAGTAGCAAACCAAGAGATTCCAGTTCTCAGTTACTGGGCAACGCTTCCTTTCTATGGCAGCTTCTCCTTCAGGGGAATGTCCGTGTGGACTCTGCCCTGAAGTCCAGTTGGAGGACTGTTCCTCCTTGAAATCAGCCTGATCCATCGCACTTTCATTTATTTAAAATGCTTTTCTTTGCAGATGAGCAGTGGTAGACAGGGCTGGAGTTCTTATTTCTATCCACAAACCAGAGGTTCAGGATAACACGGAGCAAGTTCTGCCATTTCACAGAAGTATTTTTACACAGAGAGTACCCATTGCCCAGGCAGAAACGGCTCAGGGTTCAAACACCAAATGAGAAGACCACATAGAACTACACTGAAAATGGTTTTTTCTTATCCATAATACAATTTGGTTGAAGAAAATTCCCTGCATTTTGCATAATTCCCACAGTATCAAGACATTTAATTTAAAAGTATAACAGAGCTTGCAAAGCATGTCACCTTGGAAGTGCTGAAAATGTTTTTCTTTGTGGGCTCAATATTTCTGAGCCCAGGAGAATTTTAGCTTGCTAATCATTGCTAGCTCTTTTCCCAAGAGAAAGCTGTCAACAGTTTCCTTTTCTTTTCAAAACATCTCTCTTGGTTTCTCAAAACAGGTTCAGTAAACAGTGTTCCCTTTCCTGTAACAACTGTCCCCAGGTGTCATTTCCTGTTACTTAGCCAATGGAGAGAAGTGTCAGTCCCATGGACCAATAATAGACCTTTTTACACAGCATGTTATAAAAGAAACTGTTGGAATTGTAAATAAAGCCTTCTTTCTCTTCTGACATCTATATGGAGTCAATCTATTTTTGTGTCCTACCATGACATCGCTTTATTTTTAAATGACAGCTCCAACTTTTTTTTTGAAAGCTACCAGCTTTTAAACAGATAGGGCAAGAAAACTAAGTTATATAAATTCTGAATATGTGACATCATCTCGTTCCTAAAAGGCACTAAAAGTAAACCAGACTGTTTAGCACCAGCACAGTCACAGGCAAATCTTGGGTTAAAATGCTCCAATTTTTAATAGTTTCTCTTTTATATTCAGAATATCCATCCAAAAAGTTGCATAATTTTACAGAAATGTTCCTTTGTAGTTTCTTGATTTAATCTTTTTGGCCTGTTTCACCTTTAAGAACTCTTCAGCTTGACGGACTGGATCCAGCTTTGGCTTTTAAGACACACTTTGCCATTTTGTGTGTCAGCCTTAATCCATTTGTCTGTTTCATCCCTTTGATTCATGTGACCTGAAAAAGAGAGTTGTCTCAGTTTAATTTGACACAGAGTAAGCATATCACCTTCACATTTTCATTTTTTTCTACGCTCCCTGGAAGCACGTGTAGCACTTTCATTTGGTAGAATTTGCGTACTTTTAGCAGAGAATTCTGACACTTCCTTCTTGATACAGTTTTTTTGATTAATCTGATTTCCCATAATACATCTTTACAATAGAGTAGTGGGTTTTATTATATAGAGCTGCACTTTTCATTCTAAGCTAAGAAATGTGTTAGGGTGGGTTGACCCTGGTTGGATGTCAGATGCTCACCAAAGCCACTCTACCACTCTCCTACCCAAATGAATGGGCCAGAGAAAATATAACAAGAGACTCATGGGTCAAGATAAGGACTGGGACAGTTCAGTCACCGGTTACTGTCACAGGGAGAACAAACTCGACCTGGGGAAAAAATTAATTTCATTTATTCCCAATCAAATCTGAGAAAGGTAATAAGAAATAAATCTTTAAAACATATCCTACTCACCCCTTCCTTCATTCCAGGCTTAATTTCACTGCTTATTTCTCTATTTGCTCCCCACCAGAGGCACAGGGGGACAGAGAATGGGGGTTTCAATCAGTTCACACATTATCTCTGCTACTCCTTCCTCTGCAGGAGGAGAACGCCTCATGCTCTTCCCCTGCCCTAACATGGAGTCTTCACCGAGCTGCAGGTGGATTTCTGCAGACCTCCAGAGGCTACAGGGGGATCTCTACTCTACTCTGGCATCTGGAGCACCTCCTGCCCCTGCTTCTGCACTGGCCTGCATCTTGGCAGGGCTGTTTCTCTCACATATTTTCACTCCTCTCTCCAGATGCCAGTGTGCAGTAGGGTTTTTCCCCTTTAATTGTTATTTACCAACACTGATGGGTTCAGCCCTGGGAGCAGGCTGGTGCTGGCTCTGTAGGACATAGGGGAAGCTTCTGGCAGCTTCTCACAGAAGCCCCCCCTAGAGCCCCCCCAACCACCAAAACCTTGCCACACAAACCCTACATGTACTGGTTTTCTCTGGGATAGGGTTAATTTTTTTTATAGTAGCTAGGATGGATCATGTCTTAGAGTGCTGCTGAAAATAATGTTGACAATATATAAATTTGATATGTTTGAGTGACCCTTTCACAGCATCAAGGCTTTTTCTGCTTCCAATACTGCCTGTCAGCGAGGAGGCTGGGGGCACACAACAAGCTGGGAGGAGACAGAGCCAGGACAGGCGACCCCAAATGACCAAAGGGATATTCTGAACTGTATGATGTCACGTTCTGTACTAGAGGTGGCAGAAGGAGGAGCAGGGGGCATTCGGAGTGATGGCATTTGTCTGACCCAGTACCTGTTACACGAGATTAATGAAATCCTGCTTTCCTGGGGATGCCTGAACACCTGCCTGCCCTGGGAAGTAGTGAAAGGATCCCTTTTTTTTCTTGGCTTGTGTGCACAGCTTTTCTTTATCCACCAGTCTGTCTTAATTACAAAGTCTCTTTATCCCAACCCATGAATTTTCTCACTTTTCTGCTTTTCTTCCCCACTCCACTGGTGGGGAGTGAGTGGCTGCCTGGCGCTCAGTAGCCAATTCTGGTTAAACCATAACTCTACATGAGATACTAATTTAGCTAAGTAATTTCAAATATTTTAATTGTTATTAAACAATGTATTTGTTTAATTGTTGTTTAATTATTAAACACTGAAAAGAGACATGGTAAGACCTCATTGTGCAGGTGACTGGACATTTTGCTACTATTACCGTTTCCTTATGATAATGGCCTAAAAAAAATCCCACAACCCTGACATATCTGTCTTCTTACATGTTTCACATAAACCTTGTATTCATGGTCATGCTCTGAAAAGCTTACTGTAAAACAATGAAGAGAGTTCAACTCAGTCTCATTTTATAATTAAGAAACTGTGGCCAAGAGAGAATAAGTGACCTTCCAAATTTATACAAAAAATTTGTATCCATATTGGGAATTAAGCTGGCATCTTTAAAGTCCCAAATTAGTGCCTTAATCACAAGATCAACCTTCACTTTGGCTTATCTTTATAAAATATCATTTATTATTACTTTAGTGTTCATTTAACTGCTGGAATTCTAAGTTTAGAATTAATTTGAGCCTGGAATAGCAAGACGGATGGCAGGGGCAGGGAAGCAGATTCTGAACCAACTTTGAAAGCATGCTCTGGTCTGACCTGTAACACAACTGAAATTAAAGTTTGGCCACAGCAAAAACAGTGGCAAAACTCCAACTGACATCACTGCATTGGTTTCCACAACTCAGTCCTATGTGCCAGAACTTTTCAATAGTGTTTCAGCGCTTTAGCAGTTCTAAGTGGGATTCATTTAAGTTTATGGGCCAAAGCCACAGCAATTCACAATAGGCTGAGGGATGGTTTGGAAGTACTGAGCTCTCAGAGGAGTCCAACAATGTCAGAGTCACTTCAGTGTCCTTTGTTAACGGACTACAACACGCCTTCAGGTGTCCCCATGGGGATGCCCTAGTACAATTTCTGCACTCCTCATTGCTCCAGACAGCAGCAGTCTCAGTCACATTCAGTGTCAGTATCATTCCTACAGTAAAGCAGAATCCACAGACCTACTCAACATCTAATTGCAGACTTAAATCTGTGATGAATCACCAAGTTGGACAAACATGTTATATATGGAATCCATTAAAATTTTAAAGTTCAGTTCCTCAAAGCTTTCCTGAATCACTGATTTTCAATAGTATTGTATCAGAGAGTACAGAATGAAAATTAAAACAATCTGTCTTTTAAGCATAGATAGCACTTAAAACATTTCATCAATCTGGTTTTTAAACAGGAAACAGCCTCCAGGTGACTAGAAATCGAACCAACAAAGAAGTATAAACAAAAACTTCAGCTGATCCTTTAACAGAGCTGTAGAACACTAAAAATACAGCTTTTTCTCCTAGGAGAGAGGGCACAATAAATGCAGGGCAGAGATATATTTCCAGAAAGTGCATATTGGAATATTTGGTCCCCGTTCCTCTCTCTCATGTTTTTGTGACTATGGCTTATACTGCTTGCACAAGAAACAAACACTGAAGCACAGAATCAGTGCTGTAAATGGTTTCATGCACTGCTTACACCTTGGCAAAAAAAGTTCAAGAGTTTAGGGAGCACAGGAACAAATTTACAAGAGCTATTTAAAAGCTGAGTAGTTGTCTGAGCTCTGTTTCTCATTTTGTTCTTGCTATGTGAATGTAGAAAAAAGTTTTGTTCCTCATACTTCTGGAAATTTGCCTGTGAGGCAAATATTAAGGTTATTAAGCCCTGTAGGAGGTTTATCACCAGTAGGAGGTTTAAAGTTATTTCCAATATTTAAATAGCTTTGTGTATGAGGCACTAATCAAGCAACAAGGTTTTGCTGGAGACCTTTTGACGACCACTTGAGTCTTAACTGTACTCACTGCTTGTACTCTGAATACCATGAGAACATTAAGTGGATTTTGAGGAAGACTTTGCTAGCTTGATTAAATCACAAAAGTAAACAGGCTCCTGGATTGAGATTGAGGGGGGGAAAAATTAATTTCAAAACCTACCAGTCAAGACAGAAGCATGAGTTCAGGAGACGTCAGATACACCATTATGCTGCATGGCCACCTCTTCAATTTAATGCCCAGGAAAAAGGTTGTGTTTTTTCCCCCTCCCCAGCATGTGGTATAAGGAAGGTAACACTTTTGGAAAACTTCACACAGTCAAGTATGGACTGTTTATTTATTTGCCTTCCTGGAGACTGGAGAAGTTGAGAACTCTATTTTCATACCACAAAACACAAGAAGAGGATCATATTTTAAGTGTTGTTCATTGGTAGCATTAGGACTGCGGTATATATCAAAAGGCTGTGAACAGCATGAGTTGAATGCAAGCTGAAACCAATAAAAATCTGTAGGATAGCATCTCATCTAATGTGTTTAATAAAAGTTGGATGAACTTTCTGTATGACTCAAAGGAATGTAATCTTTTCCAGATACAACCTGGGTCTTTGTTTATTTTTTTTTAAGATATTGCTTAAGGATCAAGGCTCTACAGAGGGCAGTGTGTAGAGGGACATTATAAAACAAAGCTCTTCCCACTCAATTCTAGTGGCCAAGAGTCAATAAAAACTGCTTCTAAGAAAGAAGGAAAATTCTAAAGTGCCCTGAGAACAGACTAAACAGGGGGGGCCATGACAGCAGACAGGTTTACTCCTGGGATCAGAACTGCAATGCTGACTGCAAAAAACCCAAGACAGCTGCACAGTGGGAGAAGGAGCTCTATACTTGCGCAGCTGGTAAGCTTCAGATAAAACCTGAAGTTTCAGCAGACTCACATAATACAAGCTCTTTCTGTTATTTCCCTTTAAAGGCAAGTTGCTTGTCTCATGTTATTCAGTGCCCCTTCAGCTGTGTTTGTATTCCACCTTTGAACTCCAGGCAGCTAAAAACGCAGACATTACCTTGGAGTAAACAATATAGAATTTCTCATAATGAAGACTCTTAAACACATCCATCCATAAAGCCTTGTGCATGGTATAAGAGACTCGATGCAGTCAGCCTCCTCTGGCACACTGGCCTTAAAGCAATCCTAAAGGGAAGGCCACAGCATTCCATAGGCTCCTCTCCCCAGGACTACTGTATGAAGGGACCACCAAGTGAACAGTGAGAAGTGATTATTCCTGATGGCAGGAAACATCTGTCTAGATGCCCTCTGCTCCAGCAGGGAACATCAGGCAGATGTGAAAGTTGTAATATTTCAGTGCATGCCTGAGGGAATAACTGTTGTAAGGAGAAAGGTGCCTCTCCCCACGATCTATGGGGAGAACCAGGCAGGATGAGAACACCTGAAGCATGTTAGCAAGAGAAACCTGGAAAGTCAGATAGGACAGTAGTGTCCATGTCCATCTTTTCAAAGGAATCTGGTAATTACAGACAGGCTGACTCGGCAGAGGTACAGGAAGAAGGCCAGCCAAGAAGTTCTGCAGTATTACAAGAATAATTGGATACTCAATCAACCCATAAGGTAGAGGCAATGTTTACCTGAAAATTTTCACAGGGGAAAAGGAGTTAGAGAAGTCGATGGGGGACTTCCTCCCCATGTCCAGTTTACACATCTGAGGGAAGGCATAAGTTAACATGGGAGAGTCCTTTTACCTGCATGGCCACCAGAGGCATGGCTCCGAGGAACACTGCTCTCAGGTGGCTTAGCAAAGCTCTCGTGCTGTAGCCAGGATGGGATTGGTACCAAAGCCTCAAAGTCCTGTAAACTGCTGCAATTGTTCTCACACTGACAGCAACTGGGAGCAAATACGTCTTGACTTGGGAGAACACAGTAACTCCCAAAGCATATGCTCTTTGTATAAGGACAGGAAAATACAAAGAGGTTTGCCAGTTGAGAAGGTAAGAACAGGGAGACACAACAAGGACAAACATCCACAGCCTCTGAGAGGCACCTGTGACATGGTGGGACATGGTGGGACTTTGACCATGGAAACTTACACAGCTGCTGCAAACCAGGTGAAGTGACTGCAACGTTAAAAGATCACTCAGCACCAAGCAGATGGCATCCGGTGAAAGGTTGCCCCTGGATATGAACTTGGCACTAGAACTGAGGCAGGGATGGAAAAACATCCAAAATCAGATGAGTCCCTGGCACCACTCAGAGATGAGATTTACACAGTTTGTTTTCCAGACAACTAGGTTTGGAAATTGACACCGTTAGCTACAAGGATTCAAAGAAAGTCTCAGAATGACTGCAAGCCTTTTTCCAGCAAGTTTACAGTGGTCAGCACACCAGCTGGCAACCAAAGTGGTTGAAGTGTGTCCAGTGCCTGCATTTCATTTAGTTCCCATCCACCCACATGCCTGATAACCTTCCTTTGTTACTGTGGAGTGGGTGGGAGCAGATGGTCACACCAACTTGAAGCAAGAGAAAACAGGGCTGAAAGCCTCTCCTGAGGAAGCACTGACTTTAGTCTGAGATGCTCACATCACCTGGTCTTCACATCTGCAGCACTGACAGTCATACTGCCTCCCCAGAAAAGTGCTACAAGAAAGTTTACCTTGCTATTTAGCTAAGTTTCCTTTACCATAAGGTCAAGTTATAATTTCTAGTCCTATTGTCAGTGGACAGAACAATTTATTTCTTTATTTCTCTGTAGCAACTTCTTATGCACTAGAAAAACGCATCTTCCCTTTGTCTTCTCTTTGGAAACAAAACCACAACTTTTCAGTCTTCTCTCATTAATCAGGATTTTAGGACTCAGATCACATGTTCTCCTTTAGAGACTCTACAGTTTTGAAGCACAATACTCAAAATTGGACACACTCCACCAAATATTACTAATGCCATGTAAAGGCAAAGGATTATTTTGAGTTTTACAAAACAATCATGTTAATATGCTGTTTGCTTTCAATGGTGTAGCACTACTGTTTCCTGATATTATTTAAATATTACTCCTCTTGGTTCTACTCAGGTAATTATTCCTACCTTTGTACTTTGAACTTAATTTATGGGAAAGCGGCCTAAAAAAGCATGTAAATCAAAATTATATGAACTTTAACCTTGACCTTCAGTATATTTCCAACCCCTTTGACATAACAGTCTCCTAAGTTCATTTTCTGCTTAAATATTTAACACTTTTTAGCCTGCTACTCTTTCTCTTACCACCTGTAGTGCCTATAGCTAATTACCTCCACAGGTATAAGATTTAAGAACACAGGCAGACCTGGAGACAGGTAGAAGGCAGACACTGAGCAGTAAGGGCTTCCCTTCTTGCCAGGGAAAAGAAAGAACACCTTGACATGATTACAACCAGCAATTACTGTAATTACTCAATCACTCTAAAGGCAGACAGCCAAACACTTCCATCAGTGGAAGCTGGACCAGTGCTTAAGCATGAACTCTGTTTTTGTAACATTTCATTATACCATACATACTACTTCTAAGACTACCTACTGATGCCAATGTAAATAGATGCCTTGCCCTTGCAAATTATTTCAAAGAATAAACTCCCTGTCACTGCTCTCTAGTTCCCTCCCTTTCTCAGCAAATGTCTCAATTTTGCAGGAAAGTCCCTTCTTTTCCTATAAGAGCAAAACACATTTTCACACTCTCATCCCTCTGTCTCTAGAGCATTCACTCCAGACTTCCATCACCTTGCTTTCACTGAATTCTACTCTATTCCTTGGCTATTGGGCAAAACCCTGGATGTGAGTGCTTGTGGGGCTGGAGTGTACTGATTCCCCCCTCAGTGTGGAAGTGAGGGTGATGATGTACAACTGCTCTAAAGCAGTGGGGAAGGCTTTCCTAGAGCAGGAAAGTGCAGGACTAAGTACATGTTTACCCAAGTCACAGAACTCTGCCCTGTCTTCCCACTGGACAGCTTTCTCTCTAGCACCTTCAAATACTCCCAGAGCCAAGTAAAGCTTCCTAAAAGGTCATAGCTCCTGTGTTATTCACATGAGAACTGGACTTTCTGAAAAATCATCTGTTTTTAAACTAATCTTTGAACCCAAAAGCGTAAAACTCCTAAACTACCACGCTCTTGTGATACAGCTTTAACCACTTGGCAAAGCCCCTCCACTCTCTATTTTACATTTCTTCAGTCACAGCAGGACAGGTATGGACCTTGTACCTGAAACTTCAACAGTGAATAATGTTCTCAGGAAACAGAAATTGTATTAAATGATTTTCAATTATTTGAGAATCTACTTATACAAGAAAATTACCAAATACCACCTTTAGGAAGAAGCAGTTGTTGATAGGGAGGTGGTAAATGCTTTGCCCATAGGATGAACACACCATAAGGTGAAGAGAAATAGAAGCAGGAAGTATCTCCCTTTTAATGTAATGCCTTAACTTCTTTAAACAACTGATAATCATTGGCCTAACGCTGTTGCCTTTGCATAACTCTTGATGATTTTTGTGCCTTTGGGACATGTATATTTGAGACTTAACTAATCAGAGTCACTTTTGGCCTCAAATGCCAAGACCATTTCCATACAGAACAGTGGATTGAAAAATTGCATCTGCTTCAGTGACGACTGTCCTACATAAACACTGACTGGGTTGTGAAACCAGAGCAGTCATTCAGCTGTGTATATGTGAAACACCACTCTTATCTTTCATGTTGCCAAAGTAGCAAGATCATTGATTGGCCAGTGGTCCTCATTCACTGAGAAGTCTTGTTTTACTGCTGAGGTGATTAATTCCACAGTCTTGCTAGATCTGGGGTCCTTCCACAGATTTCTAGCCTGAGACCTTCTAATTATGGTTTTTAAAGAAACTGTATTTAATAACCACTACTAAATTTAAGTGCTAGTTACTGTTCCTAGGCAGGAAGAGACATATAAGCAAGGTACATACTTAAATTGTGTAATTACACTTCTAAAGTTTCCTGACTTTGAGATTACCATCTTACATGGAGCAGGAAAAGAGTTTTTGTGCATATTTTCTTAGGTTTAAAACCAGAGCAAAACTCGAAGCCTTACCCAATCTGCTATCACATCAGGTCACACTGACATAACACGTTCAAACATAAAGCTGGAGCCCTCAGACACATTAAGTTAATGTTTTCTCTAGAGGAAACTGTGTAATTGGTACAAGCAACAGCTTTAACTTCTAGATAGCCACATCTGGAGTGGGGGAGAGAAATACACACCCTGACAATTAATTGTATGACTGTTTTCTAAAGCAGGAAACAGCAAGACCTGGGATTTTAAGTTCAGTTTTAAATGCCTTACAAGAATACTTCCAGCAATCTCAGGTACTCTCTATTCCTCCAGCTCCAGCTTCTGCTCTTCTCGTCTCCCACCCACCATTTCTCAGCCTATTCTGCACTACTGTACATCTATAAATATGCCATATACCTCTTTATTTCCCCCTTAGACTCAGAGACAGACAGGCTTTTTTTTTAAATTATATTTCTGATATAACAGATTGCCTAGGAAAGTCTTTGTGACTTTCTAAGCCAATGAAGCAAGGGGTCAAATTCAGCTCTGGATTATCTCCCACAAATTCACTGGACTAACGCTAAGGAGGAATTTGGCTCTAAGACTTTTGTTAGAACAAGCTGATTACATTCAGAAGTCATTTACCAAAAAAAAATTTAAAGTCATCCAGTAACATGGGGAGTACAACAGCACAAGCAAACATCTGAATGTGAAGCAGATTAAGCAAGCAACCACCAAGGGCAATAAACTAATAAAGAAATATAGCCCTTTGATTTAGGCCAGACAGACATTTATTGGGAGCCAAGATTAGTAAGCCTTACCACTTATAGTTACATGATCGTCTTTGGAGGCACTCTGTGTTTCTTGTAACTGGATCTCGGAGCTCACATCCACTTTTTTTCCAGACAGCTCTAAATAGGCTTTGAGAGATGCTGGTACCTTGACTGTAATTGAACCTGGTATAAATTTAAGTGAAAGTTAGTTAGTTTAATCCAGAGATCAAGGCATGAAATAGTCTAATATTTCACTAACTTGAATAAAATCATCATTTGGTTGTGCTTGGTTGGGTTTTTTTAAGTTTCAGAAACAGTAACCTCTTGTTTTTGTTCACTGAAAGGATAAATGAGGGCATCTTCATTTATCATAAACAGAATATGTCACATATAGAAAATGGTATCACAGTATTTCCTTCACAGACATGAAAATAGTGACATACACTTGTAGCGATGTCTTTTGGTAGAGGATCTTTCCACAGGAATGATCAAGGGAAGTAAATGCTATAGATCTCACAGGTATTATGACTTTAAATTCATCTTCTAGTTGCATATTGACATTCCTGAGCCAGGACAGGGCATCAGACTGGACAAATAACCCAGTCACTGTGTGGCACATGATGAAAATTGCTCCTCTGGAAGGATGAGACACTGCTCACTTTCTGTGAACACTAGTGATTGTAGGGCCAGCTGCCCACATCCTCCAACAGATGCAGTCTCAAAACTGACTAACCAGTTTAGACTATGCATCACTAGAACGTAAACTAGCCGCAAAATTGCAGCTTTGGTGGCCTGAATAATTCCACTTTGAGATTAAAAGCAGAAATTTTGATTTCTGCTTCCCTTAGATGTGTGCATCTATGCATCAGACCAGAGGCAGACACTGGGCCCCCAACCTTCCCACATTAGTCATCTTTAAAGTAACTCAGTCACAAAGTTTGAAAGCTCTCTCCTACACATTAGATCAAAAACCTGAAAAATTCAGAATACACTTCCTTTTTATGTGCTCCTTAGTTTTTGCTCAATTTCAACATTCACATTAGAAAAACATGAAACAGTTTATTGACATATATCCCAGGAGCTTAAGCAGAACATGGTAAGAATAACAGCTAAGTAGCATCAGAAAGCAACCCTAGCTACGCAATTTAGACTCAGCAGAATCACTTGCCTGCGACAGTTCTGATGAACAAATAACTCCCAGTATAATTTAGGCGTGCATTTTGCTGGATATACAAAAGCCTTAGAATAAGAAAGGGAAAAGGTCTTCATCTTCGGGTCCTCTCTGGAGAGTTGCTCAGTGATGACTCAAAAACTGACACATATGCAGCTCATTTATCACAAATGGGACATTTTCTACACTGCAGCTGTCGGCAGTTATTCTGAATTTACAGGGTAAACAGAACTTCAACTTTGCCTTTACTAAACTGTGCTGCCAGAAAATATTTTGAAAATAACATTAATTAGCTTTTATTAAATACATTCCTCCTTTCTTCTAGCTCAAAGAGACATCAGCTTAGCAAAATAAGTGATACAAGTGGTAACCAAGAAATAATATAAATTTCTTTGCACTAATGAAACCAAAATAGATTATACAGAAAGATGCACGGATGATTTCAATTCATTGACACCATCAGTCCCATTTTGAGTAATCATTAGGTTTTAACAGGGTGCAGGCATTGTCTCACAGGAGACAGAAGTGGACCAAATACCATGCTCATTTAAACCACCTGAAGTGCCTGACATGATATTAAAGTCAAGTATAAAAATGCTGTAGTGTGTTTTGGCTTGTTTTGGATTTATTTTTGTTTGTTTGAATTTTGGGGGTTTTGGTGATTTTTTGTTGCGGTTTTTTTTTTCCAAACTAGGACTAACAAGATGTATTCGGGGCTCTGTAATTTACAGTAGCATATCTTCAGAATGGCAAAACTATGAATTCAACTTTAGGTTTGGGCTTTTAACTAAGAAGAGAAATTTTAGTGAGTAAGCAGGAGAGAAAATGAACGAAGAATAGTAATGTAAGGCTCTCCCATCTCTGTTTTTCTACCTTCAGATTTTCATAGTAGGACATTTCAGTTAGAAGGCAAGAAAAATAAATGTATGTATGTCACTGCACATAAAGCATCATGGAGAAAACTGTGTCAAGGCAAAGGAACACTGTAACCCTAGTCAACTCTGCAAAACTCTGCTGGGTATATTGCCAGGAAAAAAAGAAAAACTTCGAAAAACACAAACACTTTTAATCCACCTTAAGTATTCTTGTCTCTAACAGAGCTTATTGTATTTTAAGTATTTACAGACCTCTTCCAATAATGATGTAAAAAAAAAAAGTAAATAACCAACAATCACAAACTGTTTTTTACAGACAGAAAAAAACCCCAAAACAAACCCTTATCTCCTTTCTTTTACATCAAAGTCTGCCACAAAAAATAGTTTATTTAGTTTGCTAACCTTTCTGGGATTTCAGATCCACTTTTCTTAATTGACTGACATAAACATCTATTGTCCCATGATAAGTAGAAGCTTTTAGACTTCCATCTGATGAATCTAGAAAACAAAAAAAAAAAAAGAATTTGTGTATTATTCACTCCTTTTAAGTAACCATTTGCCAGAATCTTTCTTTATACCTCAATCTGACTTTTATCAATTCTTCTGTGTTTTGAGAAGTACCATAATAATTAGAGAACGTCAGCCTGCACTTAGAATACCAGGTTTCTGGAAAAAAACATATTTCCCCAGTCCAGAATTGCAGCACACTCTGGTCCTCAGGCTGTAGCTCTGCAGTTGTTCTACATCTACAAGGGCCCAAGTGCAGTGCACATCTTTCTTTGCGTGAAGATCAGGCACGGAACTTGAATACTAAGATCTCGTTTATTTTCCAAAAGAGTTCATTTGCTCGGACTATGTGCAGGAAGAACTTTACCCAGGAAAGCTAACTAATGCAAAAACCAAGCAGTTGTTCACTGCAACATCTTGTTACACAGAATAACTGAATACAGGCTTTGTAAAGTCTGATTCACTACATCTGAATTATCAACAAATGTTTAGTATGTGCAGGAAAACAGCATTTGTTCTGTGCCCTAGAATGGGGAGGCCTAAAATTTCTTTTATACCTTATTAGCAGAAATGTATCATCATAAAACTTTGAAAAGAAGCATTTTTACAAATAGAAGGTCTTTAAGAAGCTTTAACTGTACATTTGAGTGGTCTTTATTTGCAGTGTATTCCAATTTTAAATACACAGACTTCCACAATACCAGCTGAAGTCCCAAAGAGTTTCCTTTCAAACTACTGAACAGGCTTATACCTCATAAAAATTGCAAAGAAATTATAAAGAAACTCCAGAGGAGCATAAAAAAATTACATTTGTACATGAGCAAAAGGCAGTTACTGAGAGGTGTTTTTAGAGACAATGCTAGAAATTAAAGTATTGGCAAGAAATCCTGAGATATTGATAGAGACTGGTTTCTTTCTGAATATGCCTAGAAAAAACCCAACAAGCTGTTAGAAGTGGCTAAAATCATAAAATAAAACTTGAATGAAACTTTCCATTTTAGAAAGTAAAAGCATTAATGAGAGAATTAACTCGATTAATCATAACAAAGATGTCTCATATTAACATTTTATGCTTGCCATACAGTTTTAGCTCTAAGTAAACTCATCTGGGGCTTTTCTGATCCCAGGTTTCAAGCACAGATGCCAAAGACCAGTGCATTGCATACAACAGCAAAAACACAGAAGAGGATCTTTATCCCACAGCTAAAGCTGATCTCTTTGGAGGGGAAAGCAATTTTAAAAAAAAGTAGCTAATCCGTACTTAGATGAGAAGGGCTTTGGTTAAAAAGAAAACATTAATAACTAGAACTGGATGTGAATGCTTCTGCCATCCCAAGACTTTATGTATTAAAGAAGCTCTGTCTGAAATCTGAAAAAAGAAAAAAGAGTTTTGCTTGTCTAAGTGAAAATTAAACATTGATTTTAATCGATGACTTTTCAAAAGGTTATTCATAATAGTTGAAAAGTTAAAGTCATTAGAACTGGAAAATTTGACGTGCATCGATCTTTTTAATGCACATTTTAAGCAGTGATCACTACAAGTTTTCATGCAAAAGCTGTTTTTTGCAGATATTCCCCAAATTTAGTAACAGCCAATTACTGTCTCTCCACATAACCTTGACAGAGATTTCGTTGGCAACAGATACAGGAAACATCCAGCCTTCAACTCTTCTGCTTTAAACAGGACATGTAAAGTTCCTTTATCTATTCTAGGAAGAAAGAAGAGTCTCCTGTGACAGAGCAGCAGCTCTCTCCAGGGAGAACAACTACAAACAGTCCACACACCACCAGCTGCTGGCGCTTTAGGGGGACAACTTTGATCCACTGCAGCCTTTCTCTTCCCACTCCTCAAATGCAAAAGCAGCTCCTGTGAGATTCTTCCCAGCGGGGAGATAACTTTGGTGAATCTGCAGGACTGAACAAAGTGTTCTTTCCTAAAACTTCAATTAATAAATAGTAAAATAAAAAGAATTCTCATTTTGTGAGAGACTGGATTGTGTTTACAGAAGGCACCAACACAAATAAAGGATGAAGGAAGAGGGCAGTAGGGACAGGCTCACCAAGGCACAGATTTGCCAGGAAAGCCAAAAACAACCTTGAGGGAAATGGAACACTTTTCCATTGAAGAGCAGTGTTTTGGGAGGACAGCTTGCCAGATTTTGACTCCCAGAGTGCCTCACTAATACAAAGTTTCCTATGGCTGAAGAAACCACAGCAGAGTTTCAAAACCGCCAAGAAGCTTGGCAGCACTAACCAAACACTAAATCTGACACTACAATACTGTACAGTAAACAATTGTTAAGCTTTGACCTATGGAAATAACATGAAGCATATTTTATGGAAACAACAAAATATGATTTATGCAATGAATGTTACAGATATGATATTAAATGTAAGTGTGTAGATACAATTAAGAATACCAAGAAACATGAATTGTTCATCATTTCTGCAAAGACCATAAAGATGCTGTTTTGTGTCTCTAACTCTTAACAAATAAAGAGGAATAAAAGGAAAATGGATTAAAAACTCCCAAAGACAAGGCACAAAAAAGTGCCCAAATCTAAATAAATAAATATTTCAACAATGAAAAATTACCTTATACTAAGAAGCATAAGCTGATAGGATAAAATGCATACACAATACATATTTTATGGTTATGACAGATGAAACCAAAGGCAATTTATTTTCAAATATATACCCAGTGCTAGCTGATATGAATGTGAATAACTGAAGTTAAAAATAAGGAAAAAATGTATAGTTTGAATTCAGAGTTTGCTAAGGACTGACAGGGAAAGGGTTTTCTCCAGGTTTTTCAAGGGGGAGAACAAGGACAAAGACTTTTACAAGAAATGGAACGGATGGTCACTCTTGAGCAGCTTCAGCCATTTAAGAATTTACTGGTACTAGAGAAAAAAGATGAAAAAAAGAGCACAGTGAAGTGAGATGTCCTTGGCAAGGACAAATGTCTTTGTTAAGTTTTATGAAAATTAAATAGAGCTTGAAGAGTAAAACCTAAGTCACATAACTTGAGAAACACTGCAAAAAGGATCAGTGAAAGGCCTACAAAGGTAACATTTAGCATCACTTCTCCCTTCACTTTATCAGCCAAGCACTAAAGAAAGGATTAAACATAAGTGATCTTCCCTTAAATTTAAGCAAAACATACTTTACCCAATAGTACCTAAAGACTGGCCTTGTTCATGGTAAAATCAGTGACAAAATCTATCTCTATAGGAACACAAAATATTTATTATGATTTGATTACAGACTGGAGGAAGCATAAAATTCCAACATATCTGAAGTGTAATGAAGATTTAATTCATGTTAATATTAATGTTAATAATTAATAATTAATGTTTAGCTAGCTATCTAGTATTTCTTATTAATAGAAAACTAGCAAATATTCTTGGTTTAGTTAATTTTTCTAAAACTGTCATATGAAAAGTATTATAAGAAACTGAAACGTATTCACTAAATAGATGTCACTATTATTTATTACTTAGAATTCACTAAATTGCACGTACTACTGAAAAATCCTTAGCAGTCCTGACCATACTCATCATGGGGACCTGGCAGAACAAATGATGCGATGCATAAAGCAAAGCCATCTCTCATGAAAGCAATTCCTTTCCTAACTAAATTATCCAGGCTATCCTTTTACCTCTTAAAGATCTATTTTCTACCCCAATTTTAAGTTATATCCATTGGTTGTAAAGGCCATAAGTCTCTTTTTGATAAATTACTCTGCTCCAAAAAAGCCCAAGCTCCAAAAAAGCCCAAACAACCAAACCACCTGGCTTGTCTAGTTTGGAGAAAAGGAACCTGGGGGGTGACCTCACTGCTCTCTGCAGCTTCCTGAGGAGGTGAAGGGCACAAGGAGCTGCTGAGCTTTTCTCCCTGATGTCCACTGAAAGGCTGCATGGGAATGGCTCTTTTTTAGGAAGCATTTTTTTACAGAGTGGTCAAACACTGGAACAGGGTTCCCAGAGAGGTGCTTGTGCCCCAAGCCTGTCAGTGTTTAAGAGCCCCTAAACAAGACACTTCATCTCTTGGCCAGGCAGCTGGACTGGATGATCCCTGTAGGTCCCTTCCAAGTGAAATAAGGGATAAGGCCTTGAGCAAACTGGTCGAGTAGGACGTGTTCTCACAGTTTTAGAATTGAAACTCTGGATCTTAAAAGTCTTTTACCTTTAGAAAAATCCATAAAAATACCAGAGTTGTTTAATGCTCTTTAGGGAAAGATGAAGTCTAACTAGTGCTGTCAGAATTGAAATCTGAAAAATAAATTTTATTCAAGAGTAAGATGTGTCTTAATGCTTAAGCTAAACCCGATTAGTTAAGGAAAATAATGATCATCTGTTGATGGAAAAAGCTACCTCCTATATTAAGAAACCTTTATTTAGCACTCTTCATACCCTATGAGTTTATTTAAGAGAAGAAGGAAAAACAGCCTAGCAAGATGAATTTAATTCTGTGGTTTAATGACTAACTCATAAGAATGCTTCTTGCATTCATTTTCCAGGAGTGTTAATATTGAGCTCTTAGCAACATAAGAAGTGTTGTTAACAGTCCCTGAACAATTCTTACAGATTATCCCTGAAATATGCTTAGTGAGTGGCTACAGTTAACACCATCAGCAGAAGTCTTCAAGATTTGGGCCTGAGAAATCTTTCTACATTCGAAAAATACATTGAGCCTTGTCTATGATTCTGTTACTTCAATTTTCTGCCACAGCAATGATTAGAATTTGAGTTTCTCACTTTGGTGTTTGTGTGCTATAAAATGCACTGATCTAAGGTATATGATATCTGATAGCTCTGAGTGGTCCTGTCACATAAATGCCTAGAAGCCCCAAAAAAGGTTTATGAGCTATTTTAATTTCTGAAGGGAAAACCATTAGCATAATAGTTTGAAAACACTAAAATTATCACAAGCCTTCCATCGCCTCCCCAAATAAGTGATACACCAATTATTAGCTTCCTGATATAAAAATTAAACATAGCTAATCACTGATAGCAATAAATGTAAGACAGAGAGCTACATTAAGGGCACAACTATATTTGATGTAGACTTAAGAATTTTCTTGTGTCTGTTTATCCCATCTTTATCTAAAAGATGACACCTAGACTCAGTCTAACTTGCATAAAGTCCAGCAGTTATTGGGTATCAAGTGAGATCATGTGTCTTGCCCAACCACAAAAGGCTGAGTTTGGAAAGGGTCTTATTCAGCCACACTTATCAGTGCTACTCCTGAAAAGGAGGCAAAAACATCTGTGTGAAATCACCTCCTTTTACTTCCCCCTGTAAACACTTATCTTTTAGAAAGAAGGGAAGAGCAAGAGAGATAGAGAGAAAGCAGAACCTACCTACTGTGATACTCCCTGTTTTGGTCTGAAGGTTGGTATTACCTATAATGAAAAGGGGAAAAATGTTAAAAACATACTATTGAAACATATTATTTATTTTTGATATTGTTGCTGTACAAACAAAAGTCTCAACATATGTGTGTAACAATTAAGTGATTCCAGACAAGAAAAACATTGAATGAAGTCAAAAACACCACCTGGATTTGAGGGAGAAAAAAATGTAGAGAGGCATGTGCAAGGCTAATGCACAACAGTGTCTTATTTTATTTTGGGCAATTTTTTGTTAATTGCTCTGATGCCTGCAACAGCACTATGGATGAATTAAGTTCAATTACATGAATAACAAACAGTTTCTATTTTCCTCTTTTATCTACCCATACCCCACCTCTGCTGGAGGGAATCTTGTGTGTTATCTGCAAAAGCTACACCCTGGACCCAGTGAACATTTCCTACTCCCTCCAAACTTATTCTTATGTGCGTGACAACCTGTCGCCCTGATTTTTTCAGCCTTCTCTTCTGTTTCACAGTTTCATGTTTTGGGTTCTTTCTCACGCTCTGGTCTGTAAACACAGCCAGTGTTATTGTAGTTTCAAGGTAGTTTTCATTCCTGTTCTTAGAGATATGGACAGCTGATGGACAGTTGTCTTGACCAGCGGGATGGGGAGAGGTGTCAATCTTCTCCCCCAATCCCTGGCCTTTGTAGGAATACTGTATATGGAGTCAGACTTTCAAATAAAGTGGAGTTTTAGATCATGCCTTCTGATCAAAGTGTGCGTGTGTGTTTGTGTGTGTGTGTGACGAACTGCGTCAACAACCCCTTGTCAACATTTCCATTGACCTCAGTTGGAGTACGTTGGGCAAAGTGGAGAACATCCAACAAAGTGTGTAAAGGCACAAAATATAGAATAGTCTTCTATTGAACTTACATCACTTTAAACAGCCACAGATGTTCCAGCCTTAAAATTTCAACACACTTATTCAGCCCTTTCACCCATAACATCAAGAGAATCTGGAAGGACGACAGATGTACCTCATAACAGAAGAGATATCTATACTACTGACAGTCCAACTAAATTGTAGAAACTTCTGCACTTCCGTGTATAAATGTGCAGCAGAAAATGCTTTAAATTAAAAGCTAAACTACACCACATCATCCCTGACATTCTCCCATCCTCCCGAGAGAAAGACAGAATGAAGAACAAGGCTGAAACTCAGAAACTGAGTGCAGTTTAGTAATACACAGTAGTCATAATTTTCAGATCTTTCAGAAGAGGTTTTAAAAATCGCAAATGGATTAAGCTCTACCCTATCGTGTGTAATTACACCGTAGTAAGCAACAATTAGGGCAGAGTGCATTCCATTGTATATGACCTGTATTTTTCTTAGTGGTTCATGGGCTGAAAGCTAGAGGAACAGCCTATCATCAGCAGTCTTAAATTCATCTTTTCAAACACACACTTGTACAAAATACTTTGGAGTTCTGAAAATCAGAGCAGAAACAAAAGCATTTTTAAATGACCTTGAAAAATGTTTGGCCTCACTCTTTGCTGCCTTTAAAAGGCATGTTATAGTTATCCCACCCTTTTCCTCATTTTATCATGACTGCCACTTAGTTTGGTAGAACCTACAAAAAGACCTAGGGTTTTGTCAGCCAGCAGCTCCCAGGGAACAGCTGAAGGTAGATTATCTTCTGTCAGCATACAACCCCCGGGCCTGTTCTTTGTTTTTCTGGCAAGTTCCTTTTCTGTTTTGATAAGTAGATCCTTGAAAAATACTCAACATGTAGAAATCAAATTCCTTTTAAACACATTGTGATATGGCAGAACCACCAATGGTGCACAGTATCAACACAATATACTGCAGTGAAAAGCTCCCTTCAAACCCTGAGCTAGAACAAAAGCTGCTTTTGAAGCAGACAGTGATGTCCCACACTGTCTACAGACAGTGCACAGAATTGCCCTTTTGGTCATGTATCTGTTCTCTGAAGGCCATAATTTAACTTGGAATTTTTAAGTTAGGCAAGTATTCCTTGGGCATATCAAGGGCAAAGAGAGGAAGACTGGACTAAAGGTAATTAAACCAAATAATTGATTATTACAGCCAACTGATTTCAGCGTAATGCAATACTATGATATCCAAAACATAATAGTTTTATCAGAATATCGAGAGCAGTGCCTTAGTATTTTGGGGTTTTGTTGCTTCCAAAGAAAGAGTTATCTTTTCTATCATCTACAATCTTTGCTTCTTCAATGAACATTGGAAAATTTCAAATTACTGTATTGCAATCAGGATCAGTATCGGAGCAGGGGCAAAAGATGGCCTTTGGCATGTAAAGGCAACACTTTATGCTGTGTTATTTAAATTCCTTTTCCTAATTTGTTTTGGAAGTTCTCAACTAGGCATGATTATTTCAATGCACAAAAAAGGAAAACAAGGAAATAAGCCATTATGCAACTTTCTACAACTTTAGAAATGAATTTTATTTTCACTTTTTTATAGACACGTCTGTACTTTAGTCTGATGAAAATTTAAAATGCGAAGTTACAATTCCACTCTACATACAGTGAAATCCAGAAACGTGGCTGAAATGTATGGAACACACTTTGGTATATCAAGAGGTATATTTTCTGGAGGGATTATAGAACATCAAGCTCAAGCATTGGACTGCACTACCTTTGGAAGATGGCAGATACTCTACTTTGTCTTATCCAAGTCATTGACAAGGCAGTCATATGTTCACCCTTTCCTCTATATACATTAGTGTGCAAATACATAAAGTAACCTCAATAACCTTGTTTTCCAGTGTGACTCTTTTAGATAATTGAATAGTTACTAGACTATGACAGAAGAAAAGGTCAAGAGCAAATATAAAGTCTACCACAGGCTTTACTGATGTAAAGCAGTAAAAGCTGAGTGCTGACTGCTTGCAAGGAAGCTCGGCAGGAAAGGACCTGGGCATCTCAATGGAGACCATCTCCAGTGGCAGTGAGTAAAGAAAGTCAGCTGCACGCTGAGCTGTATGATCAGGGGGATAGGCAGCGAGTGAAGCCCTCCTGTGAGGCTGCACTTAAAATATTGTGTCCAGTTTTGTGCTTTCATGTCAAGAAAGACACTGGTATACTTAACTAAGGCCAGAGAAGGTTATTGAGAAGATGAGGGACTCAGACCAAGCTATAGATGCTCTGGAAGGCTGAGAAGGAGTCTTCCTGTGGCCTTCAACTACCTAATGGGAGCGTATAGAGAAAAAAAAGGCATTCTTCTCTTGGTGATCCCACAAGAAGAAGGAAGAAGTAGCAATAATGGTTTCAAGCCATAATGGAAATCATGATTAAAAAAGGTTTTTTATCCCCACCAGAAGAATAATTTAGGAATGGACCAAGATGTCCAGAAAGGTCATAAAAACTCTGGACTTGAAAATATTCAAAGCTCAACTAGTAAGGCCTTGAGCAAGCTTGGTCTAACTGAGCCCACTTTAAACATTAGTTGGGAAGGAATTTGATATCTAGTCCAAATTTAAACTAGACTTATAAAATAAATTAATAGCTAGTGCAACTCAACCCAAGACTTTAGGACTGCTGCAGAGGGGCTTCCTGTTCCTCCCATGTGCCCCTTAGTAGAGAAGGCTCACTGTAATGTTATTGTATCTTAGATAAAGAAGAAATTTCTCAGGATCAAATTTACTCTTCAGGTGTCAACTCAGAAGTTTAATAGCACCTGACATCTCTAATGCCTATTAGAGAAGCTGATGAAAATTAATCAAAAATAAATCCTTTCAAAACAATGCATTACTCATTTGCCACAGAAGCATGAAGCATGCAAATGAACAGTTGTGAAAGTCTGAGCTCTATCACTGTCGTGATTGTACAGACTCAGTTCCAACCACTAAATGTGTCTCAGACAGCTTTGTAAAGTCTGTGCTGCCCTAACTTCAATTTTCCCAGTGCAAAAGCAATGAAATCTAGCTTAGTTTTGTGCAGGACATGCTGATTTGGTGCCATCTATAGTGTCAACTGTAGGGAAATGGTGACCTCAGTTGCCCAAGAAAAAATCTGTCCAGGTGTTTACAGACAAAACTATTGCAACCAAGCTACGTCAGGAGCAAAAATCAGAAGTGAAAATAAGTATTTTTTTCTAGCAGAAATTTATAGTAGGAGTTATCTTGTCTACAAATATGTGTTTGTATGTGTACTTTAAAAGCCGTTGCTCTTACTATTAAAACGTGATTGGGGAACATGATATTTTACGTAAATATTTTTTTTCTCAAAAATAATAGGGTAATATTGCCAAGCAAATGTTAAGGTGCAATTTTTTTTAAAACATACAGCTAAAATTAGATGTTCCAGACCCATTTAGTAGAGAGGTCACAAAAGTAATCCGGAAGTAATGTAAGAAATGTCTGTATAATTTGGATTCAATCCTATTGTTTTCACATTGTTCTTCAGCTTAATGACAACAGGCATTACTGAAGGAATTGAGTTATTAATTACAGCAGCTATGATTTCATTTTTGTAACAAGAAAATTAAAATAAGCTCTTGGATGTGCACAAAAACATGAACCTGCTCACAAATTGATCGCTCCACAATATCATTATACCATGTAAAGTTAGAAAAAGCCAAACCAGCACAGCTTATCAGACAGAAGTTCCAGAAATATTACAAGTCTACATGTTAGAAAAATACAGTAACAAGAAAAAAATCACTTATTTCTGTCAGTGCATGCTAAAATTAACTTTACCTAACAGGTTTAGAAACCATTCTTACATTTAATATGGACAGAAGAGCAGCTCCTTCAAGAATAAAGAAGTAACTTCTCAAGCACAATGACAACATGAAATTGCTAAGAAATTGTAGCAAATTCTTTTTAAGGGATATAGATGAAAATCTGGAACTCTGACAGAGCTGAGTAATTCTCTTTGTACATCCTCCAGTTTGTTTTACTCAATGTTAAATCACCACAAATGCATTACAGCACAGTCTGAATTCAGTGGGAATTTTGTTAAATTAGAAAACCACACCAGATTTGAACCTCAACTGCTGCTTAAATGAAAGACTCTGTAGTTTATTAGTTTTAGGTCTAGAGGAAGGATATCAAAGGGTGGATGGACTAGAGAATGCTAAGAAGTTCTAAGAACTTCTTCTCAAAACAGAAACTGTCACCACTCTTAATATAAGGTACCAGCAAATACACAGGCTATTTCTAATAAAAACTTCTAAATATGACTCTCTCCTACAATAGTTCTTAGTAGGTGATCTAAGAGTTGCCTCTCCTATG
This sequence comes from Donacobius atricapilla, assembly GCA_013397315.1. Lineage (NCBI taxonomy): Eukaryota > Metazoa > Chordata > Aves > Passeriformes > Mimidae > Donacobius > Donacobius atricapilla. The sequence continues at coordinate 135,280 of WBMY01012610.1, read as the reverse complement.
AAGAAAATAAAGGATGGGGAGAGGGGAAGAGAAGTCTCCTGACAACTTTTAGTATCATTTTCATTGCTGAATATTAGAATATTTTGATCTTAGTATGTGGGACATTTCTTTTCTATAATATACACTTTTTGCTATTAAGAAGTGTATTTATGAAACTGTTTTCAAAACCACAGTCTTCTAGGTGGCAAAAAAATCAAGTAAGTCTCTAATAAAGATAGAACTGGTGTGCTCATATACTGATTTAGTGATAGTGTACTGCATTAGTCCATTTGTTACTGTGAACATCACTGAACACCTTCAAAGCAGCTTAACTTGTGACAGATTTTCCTTCTTACCATGAACACTTCCCAGCATAATATCACCAGATTCTGAAGAGAGAGATGCTGATTCTGCATAGAGATACTTTGTTTTCAGCAGCCCATCTTCAGTAGATATATTGATGGTTGTCCCCTGCAGCTTCTCTATATTTACACTCTAGGAGAAATAAACATAATCAAAAATTTGTCATCACAGCTTGAAAAAGCAGCGGGAAGTAACACTATTAAGACACAAAACAAATGGAAAGCAGCTATTGGTATAGGACAAATGGAATCAGGTTCTTAGTTAAAAGCTACACAGGACAAAACAAAAAACCTTTTCATCCAAGAGCTCTGACTTAAGAACTAATGATTCTCCACAACATTCCTATGAGTTACTACATCCTTCATTCAGGTGAAGAACCCAAGTAATCACAAACAGATGAAAGAAAAACTTGATATCATTTTTAAAAATTAAACACTTTATTTTAAGAAAGCAAAAGAAGAATTAACTTTAATTATGAAGACTGAATCTTCATACAACATTATGACACTTAGAGCATAGGTGATCAATTTTCTGCCACCACAAACTGAAACATCCACTGTCTTCATTTCATACAGTTATTTATGAAGATTTTTAACTGGCTTACTTTGTAGGTATATCTTTAGTGAAGGTTTGAAAAAAGTCCCACTCAGTTGCCTTTTTTCTCAGTATAATTCTCCTATTACCTTGGTTACTCAGGCTTCTATTCCTGGACTTAAGCCTCAAAACATACAAAGCCTTGAAAAACCAGAGATAAGATCTCCATTTTTACTTCTTTTCAATAGAAACAGAGAGAAAGGATAAAATATGAAAAGTTGCACTATGGATTTGGGAAATAAAAGGTGACAAATGAGATTATCTATGTAAAAGTGATGAGCCACGTGATATAACATCAATCTATTTGAACAAAACAGAACAATTCACATACTTGGGCAACAGCCATATGAAAATGAATTCTATTCTCAGTTAAATTTGATTTACGATGGAAGCATGCAATAGTTTGTACTTGAATCCCCACTCAAATTGCTTTTGTTTTGCTTATGCAGACTTTCAGTGAATTGCACAAAATTCCTATTTATTACATGAAACAATACATGGCTTTCTAGATCAAACTGTGTCTCACTCAAATTATTTTTAAATCCTCCTTGTCATTTTAGCATCGCCATCTTGTGCAAAAACAGTTGATTTTAAAAAATAAGTCTGTCAACCCTTCCAGTCTTATAATGAATAAGCTATGGATGAAGCAAGAGGTATTCTGACAAATAGCCACTAGTGTTGCACAATCTCAGTGCTGCACTGTATCCCAAAATCTGAGCTGATGAGGCTGGTTTAGTATGGACTACTATGACAGTCAAATTATACTGTAGCCTTACCCATCCATTCATACTATACTAAATTATAAGGTTACAGAATGGACTACTGGCTTAAGACTTTTCCCATGATGTTCAATACAGATTGGATCTCCAATAATTTCACAAGATACATTAAACTTTAAGAAATTCAAAATGCTATGCATAATCTATGGTAGAATTAGACATAGGTGACAGTCAAAGTCTACAATCACTGCAGGTGTTGCTGCTTAGAACTCTTGCTATAGATACAAACAAAATCCAGTAATATCAAGGCACAACTTGTCGCTACTGAAACAGACAGCGATTCAGCTTTTCATCTTCTACCTCTTGTAACAAAACTCCAATAACCAGAGATCTTAAACATTCATTTACATTGCATCTGTCCCAGGAATGCTTCCCACAAAGTACTCCCCCACTCCCTCACCCTGCATGGCAAAGTGCAAACCTGCTGTGACACGTGGCCACAGCAACAAGGCAAGGGAAAGCCACTCTCATTTTAGGCTCTATGACCTAACCTGTTCTAAGAGTTAAATGACTCGCAAATAACATTTCCCATTTGAGCAGGGCCATCACTGATACCATACTTTAAAGGGGAGGAATAAAATAAAATATCTCCGTAGTTTGGATATAAACTGGCTGCTTTGTGGCATTCCTAACCAGGCAAAGGGAAGTTGAAAAAGCTACTCTCTTACTATAGAATGCAAGTTTTAACTCTATTTAATATTATTTTGTTTTAAAATTAAGTGCTTTATTGTAAGCAATCTCACACACAGTCATTTACCATCCTCAACTACCTTTCTTAAAATTGCACAGTAATAAAAAGAGTTGTCTGAGCTCCAGATCAAAAGAAGTGACTATAAACAGTGAAACAAACTACCACTACAAAGAACATTTGCTTCAGAACAATCCAAATGGGGTAGGGGCATGGAGCAGTAGGAAGTCAGACTTCTCAAGTGTAAGAATAAAAAAGTATTTCAGATGGGGAAAGTATGGAAAAATAGGATTGCTTTGCAATGAAAATAAATAGGTTTTCAATCCCAAATTCTTTAACTCTTTTGGATTTTTGGCAGAACATCAGATGTCTGGCTCTACTAAGCAAGTGTTATAGAAAAGTAACCATGGCACAGATTAGCTAGTAACTCCTCAGCCAAACAAATGTCATTATTTTTGTCCATTGAACCACCAGATCTTCTGGAAAAAATTCCTTCCCTTGGGCATAGAGCCTTGGGGGTTGCACTTACTGAAACCGACCACGTGCTCAAGTTCCACTGGTTTCATCTGCATACATCAGACTGAGAAGGTTTTATACCTGAACACATTTTCAAGATAAAATCTAGCATCTTGCTATGTTTAAATACCACATATACAGCTCCTTCTCCACATATTCCTGCTCTTGGCCTTCCTTTTTGTGCTATCATTGTTCAAATGTCTTCTCCCACTTCTCCCCTTAAAAAATATTCTTTTCTCAAGTACTTAGTGCCTTTTACCACATCCTCTCCCTCCCCACCTCCAGGAGGGGGCTGGAAATGCTGACAAAGCCATAATTACATAATGATGACTGCAACTGATGGAAGAAACATCTCATACAAACACACAGAGGAGACATAAGGCTGACTGATTATTAACAGAAGCAGCCAATTGAGAAATCCGTCCTTCCTGACTGCACCACGTTTGTTAGTGAGAAGTTCAATAACATAACCCAAAATACTGTTCTGTAGCTGTGAATTCGTGCTAAAATTACTCTCTTCGCTCAAGTTACAGCAGCTTTACAACTAGGATTGACTTCTTTAATATTATATACTATATGCAAATATTTATGATCGCAAAGAATCACTTCAACTTAATCTGTATGACATTTGTTTTATTGTTTCAGAAGGATGTTGTTTCTGGAGAGAGTTAATTTTTTAAAAAGCATTTAAAGGTTCAAAGTAAAACAATTTTCTGAACTATATTTTCCCATACAGATATAAGTATTACATTTATTACATAAAAGGCAGTCCAACACCCACTTACAAAGAAATAGACAAATTAATGCTGACAGTTTTTGGAAAATTCAATGGCAAGTTGCTTAGTTTACAGCAGGACATTAAGACCAGCTCACAGCTGGCTCTGGGTAAGTGAACTGATCTGAGAACCCAACCTACAAGGTGTACAACAGTGCCAACAGCACTTCACAGAGGTGACCTTGGATGCCTGGAACTTAATCGTTTGGTCTCAAATCCATCCTTGGCAAGGGAGAGTTGCCCCCACTCTCTGATTCTGCCCCGTGCTGTTGGCTTAAAGTGTGCCTGTGGGTTCTGACAGAGCACACATCCAGGCTTCTTCCAGACTTGGCTTGACCCCACATGCTCACAACAGCAATGCCCCAGATCTAATGAACCCAACGCAACCAGTTGCACAGACATTACAATACCTAAAAACAAGACTGGTTGTGAGAACTGTAGGGAGTTCAGCTCTACGTTATTTTAAATAAGGGAGAATTGCCTACTTATGTCAAGAAACAAAACCAGAGTACAGAAATCTGTGGTTAGTCTCATACTGCCATCTACTGAAAAAAAAACCAAGCTAGTTCTCTACAAAACTTTTCTCCTGTTTGTGATTCTTCCCACTGCATCTCATGGCAAGATTACATCATTATATTTCCTCAGCTGCAAAGAAGTCTGCAAAACCCTCTACTCTTCCATTCTTACAACTACGTAACACTAGAAGTACACAGCATTTGTAAATATCAAGCCACTGTCCACAACACACTAAATTAAACTCCTGAGCCTTCTGCAGAATCCAAGCGCCAACATATTAGCCAAGGAGAAAGTTTAGGAATGTTGTGAGGGGTCTATATAATTAAAGCTGATAGGTTGCATCAGTAAAACAACCTCTTTACTGATGGAATGATCACATACTTATTCCTGCTTTCTGTGGAGCCTGTCTATCAATCCAAATCAAGCATATGATAATTTACAATTAAATACAATATATATTTATTTATATATTTACAATATATATTTACAATATTTTACAATATAAAATACAATTTAACAGACAAACCTAAGAAACAGCGAAATTACAAACAACCAATGAGAGTTATTTACCTATTCTTTAGCATATTCTTTGAATTTAGTCCTTTTACAACAAATGAGGAGAATAAGCCATCGAAGAGACTTTTACTTCCTACTTACCCCCTTTTCTGTTGCACAAATATCTGTATTTCCATAAAGTGTTCCAAGACCAATTACTTTGCCACCATTTGTCCGTATATCAATTTTATGGCTCTGAAAAGAGTTTAAAAATCATACAGTTAGGATAACTTGTTTTCTAGTTATGGTTATCTTCTTTTTCAAGTTGTACACAGTAACCACTGGAAGCCTTAGTCCTGCAAGTCGAACCAGATTCTAAAGTGTTTCACTGCACACAAATTCTAATTAAAATTGTTTTGCATAAGGCAAGTCTCAAGCTTTCAACAAATAAGTCAGGTTTCAAGTAAAAACTGAATAAAACCAATTGCTGCATACAACCAACAAGAGAAAAAAAATACAGATATACACATAAACCCAACCCAAAAAGCAAAAAAGAAAAAAAAAATCCACCAGGTCTTCAGAATAAAATGCAACCATTTGTAAAAAAAAAAAAGAGAAAAAAATGTTTAAAAATCAGACTTAAATGGATTGTTCTCTCCTTATACAGTAACATGATGAATCAAATGTTTCCATGTGGCATCACAGTTCCTTTGAAGCAGCTACACCATGCTTGTTTTCAGAATAAGGGTTAAACAGCAAATTTTTCAAATATGTAACTTGAGGAGAATATGGGAACTTGGAAGACTGGAAAAACTAGTGCATAGCAAGGGCTCACCAGTGTGGCCATGGATGGTTCAGTAAAATAAAACCACAACATACACACTAATTCCCCCCATCCCAAATTATTAGAATATCTTCCAAAAAAAACCAACCAGGCTTTCAGAGGTCGGTATCTCTAGAAACACCTAACAGACAGAAGGATTTGCTGAGAGAAGAAATCAGTCATAATGGCCAAGTAGCTTTTTCAATAAGAGGAAATACTCTACAAGCTGAAAGAAAAAAAGCACTAATTTTTCATAGGGCTTCTCTTAGCAAGGGAGAAAAGTCTGAATAAGGAAGAGGCAAAAGGCTGTCAAGACCTCAACAGATGTCAGAGGAAAACCAGAGAAATTTGCTCAGGAGAAAAGAAGGACATAGGTGCAGGATGAATCAGGCTCAGACAAGGTGTGTGGTGAGGAAGCAGAGCAGGTCTTCCACCAGTGTGAGCGAGATGCCTGGAAATTCTCCTTATCACCAGCACAGTCAAGGAGCAAGGAGTAATTGAGGAATATGGAAACGTAATGAAAAGGTCTCCATAGCCGCACTGTCATAGTAAGAAGCACAACAAAAAAATTAAAAAGAAGAAGCACTGCTTTCTCAGTAAAGTATTTGCGAATAATTTATCTCCAAAGAAGACCCAAATGCTATAACTGTATTTTGGAATTACTGTTGCTATCAGTTGACCTAGAGACTTGGAAGGGATAGAGTGAACTGGACTTCAGCCAACAAAAAAATAACCACCACCCCCCCACAAAAAAACCCACATCAACAACAACAAAAACTCCACAAAAACAAAACAAAACAAAACACCACCAATAAAACCGCCCTCAATAAATCTCACTGGTTGGGTAATATCTACCACACCAAAACTGCCAGACAAAATCCATTAATAAGCCTCATAGAGACTCCTCCTTTCTGCTCAATTACTAGTATGCATGATTAGGCAAAGTAGATGTCAAATCTCTAAGTCTTTTGTAAAGACACTACAGATTGTATAAAAAAAAGCAGCATGTTTTTATGAATTACAATTTATACGAACAAGTTCTAGCAAGTTAAGAAAAGTAGCAGTTGTGAAGCTGTTTGCTGGTGCTCTTGAATAATTCCTACATGACCAGATTTTTTTCATTTAAAGTCATTTATCAATGATCTTTTTCTCTTTCCTGTAAAGAAAGGGTCTCCTGCCTTGTTAGCTAATGAGGTTTGTTAATAACAGCAAACCAACTTTAAAACAGCTTTAATCCATCCAGGGGAGGGCACTATCGCTTCAGTTTGCTCAGTAAAGCAAATTCCCTAAAAGGGAATCAGCTCTTATGTTTCACTACAGCATCCAGTCTGTAAGATTTTTAGTAGTTTTGGAAAAACCCTGAAGGCTAATACTTCTGTTTCTCCCAAATAATTCTGCTTCTTTGATAATACAGAATATAATTCCTGAAACTTTATTAGAAAAAAATAGTTTTGACACCTTACTAGAACTACAGTACTTAAAAACAAGATTAAACTAAAACACAGCTCTTAATTTTTAAAATTTAAGATATTTCACATCTTGGATTTATTTGAGACAAGATTCCCAGAAGATAAACTAGCAGTCTTTCCTCAAAACCATCTTTTTCCATGACACCACAAAAAATTCTTGATGTGATGGCATGCCATGATTACCGTCATTCTTGCTGGCCAAAATCACCTTGTTTTCTCATATTATGCAGTTTCTCATGCACTGTTGTTGTCATTATTACGTAACAGAATAATTTTTAATGAAAACTTTAGATGGGCATCACATAGTACTATTAACTTTTGTTAGATTTTAGGTACCTTTATAAGAGTAAAATGGTCAATTACACAGAATTTAGAAGGTTCAAGTCATCTATAGTTCCCTAGATGTAGAATAAACCTAGCTCTATTGTATATTACACCCCTCCCTAAGTTGAGTTTTCCCTACATCTGCTATAAATTCATCTCTTACCACGTAAGAGAAGAATGTTGAAAAATTTTTTTGTATCTCAAAAAACTTGGCCCTTCTTTTGAATTTATACCAATTCCCGCAGGTGCAATCCGAAACAATCAAGTAAATTTGATTCCAAATAGCACCTAAGTCAGATAAACTGACTTAATTTACAACAGCAGGTGATTAATTTTACAACAGCTTATGTCGGCAAACTTGAAGCATTAAGAGTTTAAAAACAAGGTCATGCCTATGACATATACAGTATATAGCAGATATATTTCAGTCAGGTATTTTGGACACATAATATGTAACTTCTGATTGAAAATTAACTTAAAGGGTTTGTCAAAAGCTCTGCTATATCAATAATTAAAAAAATCCAAAAAACACATACACACAAATCAGCAGCACAATGCAAAGTCTTGATAGAGCAGGCATAAGTATTAACCTACTAGACAATCCCAGTCAATTCTTTTTCTTTGAGGGGCAGGGAAGACAGACCAGGCTTACTGCTGTCACTGTTTCTGCTGGCTTTGGCTATCACAGATACATGGACTTCTGACTCCACATTATTTACTGTTCTTGACTTTGTGCTGCAATTGTATGCAATAATTAAAGGTGAGGTACTATATATATAGCAATATGAGTGTTGCAATGACAAATACCAGAGTACTTCTCATTTCCAGAACTAGTATTTAAGTTTTGACACTATATCCCACCACACAATCCCCTTTCAAACAGTGGGGGAGGGTTCTTTGTACCTTTATTGACTGCAAGACACTAGTCCCCTTCTCTGTTTCTATTTTGCAGTTATCACATTCTATTTTCTGAATCTTCACGCAGCCAGTCCCTGACGTTTTGATATCCAAATCTAGAATTAAAAGAGCTTTATTAGCAACAGAACGAAAAAAGTTACATATCTTCAACGCGGTATTTGATCATGATATACAGTAACCACATATAGTAAGGAAAGCCTCTTTGTGACTTAAGAACCTGCTCGCTGTGTCTGGCCACGCACTTTGAACGGCATGAGAACTCACTATCAGCTATGGACGCTGAAAGTTCAGTAAGCCAGTGTTTGAGCCATCCAACTCCAAGAGAGAACATTAAGAAGCAGAAGAATTACTGAAGCCTGTGGAAAGGATGAGCAGAACGTGAATCTTCAGTGAAGTCTCATCTTTTTCCTTTTTTAACTCCACCTCCATCTCCCATCTACCCTAGCCAGCAATTCCATTAGAAATCCTACTTAGGCACTTGGGCACCCTGACACACATTTTGGGGTGGAAGGCTGACAGGTCTGAGGCCACATGTAGAGTAATAACGTTCAACAGCCCAAATACACGGACCTTGCTGCCCCACTGGCCAGCACCACAACCCCAAACCAGGCACGGAAGTGTTGGTGCGTGTCATCCTCCCCAGCCTTCTGGCAAGCCTGACATTCCCTTGGCACCAAGGAGCGTGTTTGCCTCTATTCTGAGCCACCTCGCCTTGCTACTGTTTATAGACTCCCACACAGAAAAATCACTTGCTCTTGTAGATACGATGCACAGGCAGGAAAAGCATTTTTCTGCTGTTTGTCACACCTTTGGGTTTAAGGAATGGGAAGAAGTTTTAGGAAGTACAGTCCGGGGATTCTGCCTATATTAATAATCATTTCTGCTAATTATTTGCATAAATTACCACCATAGTGACTGGCAAAAGGTAAAGTCAGGAGAGGAAAAAATTGATTTTGTACTTCTAAGGATAAAAGGCAAAAAAGAAGAAAAACTGAACAGCAACCAGAAGTGTTTGCTGCATGACAGCTGAGAGACTAAGAGATAGCGAGCCCCATTACTTCCTAAAGGAAAGGAGATTATTTGGTAAAGAAACCTTCATTCAAGCAAATGTGAAAGTCCTTCCTTCACTGCCACTGCCTACTAATGTTATCAGAAAAATGAAAAGAATAATCACAATGTGCAAAAGAAGCTTTGCCCTGAGGAGAATCCCAAGTCAGACCCATGACCCAGCAGAGCCCGAAGATGAATACTGTCACACTGCTGCCCAGGACAGGTGCTTCCTGGAACCATGACAACAATAAGCTTGCAGACCATGAAGCCGAGAGACAGAGAGCTCCAAGTAACAACAGATGGAAGTTTTGTCACCTGACAAACTAAGAGAATCCAAGAGATAGAGCTAAAACACAACATCTTTGCAGCAATCACGCTGCCTTATGGCTGCAGTAAGGCAACAGGTCAAATTCAGTGAAGGATGTAGACTGTGTTCAAAGGTAACAATTCCTTAAGAAAAAAGGCCACAAGAGGTAGACTGGAAAGCAATGCTGGTTTTGAACAAGCTGCCTTGCCCAGATTCCTCAATTCACCCACTGGACAACTACAGGGTGCTTGGGAAGGTCTACAACCAAGAATTTTGCTATTTCGCTTTCTGAGAAGAGTCCCAAAAGCCAGTTTGCTTGTGCAAATCTTTGAATTCAATCAGCTTGAAACCTTCCTGCTCTTATTGCTTCTGTCAAAAGGGATGAAGAAAAGGTTTGACTGTGCTCAGTTTAGCCATGCTACAAACTCACTAAGACTTTCACAAGAATAAGGGTAATAAAAAAGCAACTGATCCTGTAGAGCATACTACTGTCATCATTTGAGAGGTGGGTTAGTAGTGTAATGCAAGCTATCAAAGATGGGTGCTAAAAGAGGACCTGGAAGTCTGGAAATTCATAAACAGGTCATTAAGAAACACCGGGGAGTTCTGGAAATATACTTTGTGCCTTGATCCTCAGCAGAGTTACACTACTTTGCTAGCCCTGATATAACAAAAATTCATGAACAAGGAATTGTGCCCCTCTGTCTCTTCCCCTCTGAGTTCCTGAACCAAGGATAAACAACTCCATAAAAAAGCAAACTGAAAGCAGGATAATGTTGCCAATGAAATTTTAACAAGGAGGAACAAGATACAATCTGTTTCGGTGCCAGAACTCCAAAAATAGCCAGTTTGATTCCTCCCTAGCAAAGACAAGGGCTGAAGCCAACTTTAGCCACATAAACCACAAAGAATGCATGAAGATCTTCTGCGGTATAAAAGTCTTTTATCAAAAATAAATGTATATAGGAAAAAAGAAACATTTTGGTATCAGAGTGTAGGCAGGGGTACCCCAGGGTATTTAAACACCCCAGTTATTAAGCTGCCTTAAGCTATAATACTTGAAATAGACTAGATAATTATTTATTTCAGATGACTCAGCAGCCCTAGACTGCTAGAATTATCTCAAATTATGGTTATACAAGCCCTCAGTCCAGTTTACTTCTGCGTACTCATGCAGTCAATGTACAGCAACCAGAAATCAAAGAGCTAGTTTCAGGTTTAATTAACACATGCAAAAATAAATAAGCTTGATTAAACAGAAATTCCTTGACATCTGCCATCGATGAAGGTTAAATGTATCAGAGAGGATTATCAGACCATGATGATACTGAAATCCTATACAGAGCTCAAAACTAGACACTAAGACAGAGGATCTTTTGGTACTTGCCCTACTAAGCTACCTAGAGTTTGCCTTTGGTTTAAAATGCACACTTAAGCTCAGAATCTCCCGCACATGCTCCTCATCCAGGCTCTAAGGAGTTTTAGATAACTTGCAGCTTCCTGGATAAGCTCCAACCTAAATTGCAAAAGCTGTTATGAAATGCCTTAACTTCCAAAGTGAAAAAAACAAGAACACCGAAAAGAGATTCATTTAAACCTCTCAACTTCTTACAGCTAAGTGACCGACAGAGTTCAGGCAAAACCTCCTGAGCAGTGCAGAGTTAACATCTTCCTCACGCACCCAAGGAAAGCCAGAGAAAAGCCAAAGTGTTTGCAGAGCAACAACAGTTCCTTTCTGGTTTGATATGTGTTTTTACAAGGGATAAGATCTTTTGCTTATGCAATGATATTTAATGGATATTTCTTTTCTAAATAAATAAACATAGCAACCCAAGCACAAACTAATACTCAGAAGATCAAAAAAACAAACTAGAGCTGAAGGGACACTTAAAAGTAGAACCTCGGTGGCAAGCAAAAATTCTACTTCACTGAGTAAAAACTCACACCACCTGAACCTCACAACCTTACATTTTTGCAAATATATCTCTAGATGCACCTGGATGACAGCACGAACAACCCTAACATCATGCTAATTATGGGGTGACAAAGAGCAACTTGAGGAAGGACATAATAATGCACAGATTGTCCAGGGAACTTGAACTGCATGAGCTTACCACAAACCCGAGTGGAACAGCTTAGAAACGTACAAAAAAAAGAAAACCTGTTTCAAGAAGAAAGCCCCTACGACTGTCTCCAGTGCTGCCTGACATTCAGAATATAGTAAGAATCTCAAAGACAGGACAAAAGCAAAATGATTGTTTTCCATCAATCAGGATTCATTACCAAGACTTTTAGGAAGGTTCCCCACATTGAAACCCTTTATGAAGGCTGAAATTCTTCACATCTTAATACAATTAATTCTGCACCTTGAGAATAACCAGCTCTGGAGTGACCTGTAATAGTTACTCAGAGACCCTGGAGAAACTGGAATAGTAAAGGACTACAGTATCCAGACACACCTGGTACCAGAGAATTGAAGGGTAATAAATGGGACTCTGGGTTTGTTTGATTCTCAGTAATTATGGAATGGACTCTGTGACTGTGCTACAGACAAACCAAGGCAATCTTTGTGCTTGCCAAGTGAGGGAGGGGAAAAAAATAAAAAGAAGACCTGTAAGATAGCAACTTAAAATTCTCAGGTAAGAGTCAAGGCTACAAGGCTCTTGGAGAAGACAGTCCAGCTACAGCTCTGTGACAGAGCCAATGAATACAGAGGTAGCAAGTGATCTGTTTAAGAGAACAAACCTGGATTTTCAAACATCTTTAACAATATCCTTAGTTCCATATTGTCTTTCAGTTATAAGCTATGCACCATCTTCAACAGTACAAGAAGCTGGAAATAGGCATAAATGCCAAGGTTGAAAACTTTTATCAGTGACACCAAATTATTCAGGCTAGTTAAAAACACACTGACAAATTGTAGGAGGACCTTGGAATATCACAAACTCAAATGATAAAATAGCAGGAAATTAAAATGTGGGACCCTGCCAAGAGTTCACCCGGAAGCTCTCACCCTGAAACTGTTTCCATGTATAAAGGGACACTTAGCAGAAAGATCCACTGAGGAGCTGAGCTGTAGCAGGCTCTGAAGATCCTGTGATGAAAACAGTTGACAGTTAAGAGAATGCTTAGATGAAAGATCATTTACATTTGTTCTGTTCTTACTCCTCCCTGAGCATCTGTTTATGACCAGAGACGGGGCAGTGGGCTGTCCATTCCTACCACGGGAGTCATGGTAGGAATCAGTACAGCCATTCTGACAGAGCAAAGCACACTGAGATTATATGCACAAATATTCTGTATTTAGTTACAGAATACTTGTGCATATATTAGCTGCTAGGAAACAGACCATAAGTTGTGAGAAACATATTTAGGAAACACCCCTTCAGTTATAAGCAGTGTTTAAAAAAAAAAAAAAAAAAAGAAATTATAGGGATGAGTAAGACTGGAAAATGTGAGAATGATGTTATGTCAAACCCATAGGACTCCTCCATTTTGAATTATATACAGTTCAGGTCCTTTTAAAAGAAAACAAGAGAAAAAGAAAAGTATATTGCAGAATTTTCCCTAAGACACGGGGTGGGAAAAAAAGTAAGACAAAAGGTGCAGAATATCTTTGCTGTATGTAACATCATATTCTACAAAAGTCATAGACTACATGCATGAAGAGTAAGTAGTGCAGGATTATTCATCATTTCTCATATCCCAACTGCAGCAGGGCATTAAATGAAATAATGCAGCAGTCTTCAATAACTTTAAGCAAAAAAAGAGACCAGGTGTGTTGTACATCAAAAAGTTTTTTCAGCATGGTGAAACATTCTGCACTGTATAGGAAATTGCCCAGATCCATAGGAAACAAGCCTAAACCACATTAATGACTGAATACAAATCTCTGAGTCTGTACTCGCTAAACTTATGGCCACTGTGAGGGCTTCACTGTCAGCTCAGCAGAGATGTTTATTGGTTTTAGCCAGTACAGCTGCTCTCCCAAATTGTGCTCCATACAATAAACCCTGCACAGATCAGAGCCCTGTGCCCAAAAAGATAATGCAACGTTTGAACTGGACAAGTGAGCCCTCCTGGGTATTTCACCTGTATCGTTACCTTCCAGGTGTTTTTGGCCCTGCGGACAGCCCCTGAACATAACAAACGCTAACGGAGCTAGTGGATGCCACAGCCCCGCTGGAACAGCCCCTGGAGAGCCGGAATGCTCACCCGTGCTGAGGATGATGCTGTCTCGGAGCCGAGGCTTTTTGGAGCAGCAGCTGCCGGAGCACAAACAACAGCGCAAGCTCTAAGCGCCGCACCCCAGCTCCAGTTTTAGCACTCTACTGCCGGCAAAAGGCTCAGCTACAAATCACGCATCCAAACACCAGGGAAGGCCGGGAACACAGGAAACAAACCGGGATGCTCAGCATTAGCGAGGGCGCGATGTCGTCTCCCAACACCGGCTTCCAGCCGCGGCAGCAGCAGCGCCAGCCCAGCCCCCGGTGCGATCCCCGCCCCGCACTCACCGAACTTCACCGGCGTCCGCACGTCCACGGCAGCATTGCTGTCCACGCCGTCCGCCACGATGGCCACCTGCCCCAGCGCCTCGTCGTGCTCCACCCGCACCTGCTCCCGCTGCCGCTGCCGCTCCCGCCCGGGGCTGCCGCCGCTCACGGCCACCAGGACCCGCTCCGCGCCCGGGCAGCGCCGCGGGTCCAG
>WBMY01012610.1:109798-120705 GCA_013397315.1 Donacobius atricapilla | reverse complement strand
CGCGGGGCCCAGGGCGCTGCCGCGTCACGCGTGAGGAGACGAGGTACCCCGGGGCAGCCTGCCCGTCACTGCACTTAAGCCTGCAGCGAGCCTGCCTGTGTTGAAATGTCCTCGGTCGGCCGATGTAGAAGCAGTTTGGCAGATGTGTTGGAAAACCAGTTATTTGTTGTTGGTTTTTTTTGAAGTGGTATCACAAAGCACCATAATTGCTCTCTGTCAGTAAGGTTTGGTCAATATGTTATGTGTTGTACTGCTTTTTAGCAGTTCTGAAGCCAAGCAAATAAATATTTTTCCTGAGTTCTGCACAAATACTCCATGAGACAATTGTCCTTACAGGGTTTGCAAACAAGCGGGGAACCGCTTCATCCAGTTTAAAATACTCTTCTGTACTTCATAGCCCACATTATCATCATGTAACAATTTTAAGAAATGAGGTGGGGCATGTGGGCAATAGATGATGTGCAGTCAGGGGCTGAATTCTTGTAAGAGCTGTCGTTTACTGCCAATAATGGGAGAGAAAATTAGACAGAAAGCTGCATTGTCTTAGCAAGATTGCAACACAAGAAATAATGAAATCTGGGCCTGTTACTTAATTACTGTCTCCCTTTTGCACTCCATGTGTTTCTTTTTCATAAATAACCATGCAAGCATGATACTTAGTCATCAAATACTTTTCATGTCATTAGCCCTATTTCCATTTCTGTCACTGTCTGGCTTCGATTATTTATGAAACTGAAATGACATCTCAGTGTCCAAAAGGAAAGATGATTATCATAATTTTTGGTCTATCGGTAATTTTCACTGTGGAAAGGTTAATGAAGATTCATATTCACCAATAAAGCCCTTCAACTTAAATTATTTCATTGGTTTACATTACTCAGTCTCAAAAACAATAAGGTTAAACACAAAAAGGTCCAGCCTACTTTATGATAGTCTAATATACAAAAATTGAATTCGAGAAGGTCAAAAAAGTATCAGGAAATATCTTGAGACATGAAGGAGGCTGGAAGATTTTTTTTCCCAAGTTTTCAGAAATAGATTTTGGGGGGAAAAAAAATCTACAGAATTCTCACCCTTGAGACCACTACGAAATTTGGATGTCAGATTGTTTGTCAGGGGGAAAGTTACGGATGTGTAAGAAGTGTGTTGCAATGTGCTATGACTCCACTAGATGACAGCCAGTTCAGCAAATACCTCTGTGATCCGACCGTGCCGAGGGAATCCGGTCCCAGGTAAGGTGGGGCTCACCGCTGCCCCCCTTTCTCCTGGGTCAGTGCTGCTGTTCCTGATCCTTGACTCCCACCTCCTCTAAAACGACAGCGCTGCTTGCCCACAGCCCCCTTTTCCCGCAGGAGCCTGGTTTTTGATGCTCCTCATGTAGGCAGAGGCTTATCAGTACCCACAACCCACAGTAAACTGTGCTCTGCATCACCTTTAGTACTGTCAGGCTTCGCATAGTTGAGAACTTGGTTCGAGAAACCATTCCAAGATGCTTGGCTCAGTTATGTTTATGTTTCATTGTTGCTGTTGGGTCTTCTCATTAGATACAGTCTAAACGTACTCACATGGTTAAAAATGCTGAACAAAACTGAGAAAAAATAGTTGTTAGGAAGTTCTTTCTCCATACGTATGAAACCTCATGTGTTTAATGTTTTACTTATCTCACCTATATTTTTGCAATCTTGATTCTGTTCAACTTTCATGCTTTTGTTTGGATCAGCTGGTATAGCATGTAGCAAACTCCAACAGTGAAAAGATATTTATTTATTAATTGTTTTCCTCTTCCATTTTCTGGCTTGTCATTTGCACAAAAAAAACTCTCCACAAACTATATCAAATTTATAAGTGAAGATTTAATTAGAACTCCACTTCTGATAGCTGCATGATTTCTTGATGAATTACAATCCTTATTTGCCATTTTACCAGATATGTTGTATGCCAAAGAATATTCAGTATTTCATGCCAAAGATCAAAAAACCGTAGAACTCATAGAAGTTCTATAGAGTGATATAAAATAGGTTTTAAGCCAAAGCATTATCAGATGTACTTCTAGGATTTCAAAGAAAGAGGAATTAAACAAGATTTACAGGAGAGGCTGTAGAAGGAATACATTTTCTAACTTTTGTATTTGGAATTTATCACAGAATAGTCACAAAGTGCTGCAGGTACCCACAGGGTATAAACTTAGTCTGCCTGGGTGGGATCAATTTTACCCATTTGGTATAATTGTAATGAAGTAATAATCTGACTTCTCTTAGGAAAACAGGGCAACTGTATTTGTATTTTGGGGGTTTTTTTAGTGGTGCATTTTTGAACTGCTTCCTTGAATCTTCTTAGTTCTCAAGGTGTGTCTAGGGTTCAGCAGGGAGGCAGATGATGTTTTGTTTGTTTCCTCCTCTGTACTTTAGCATTGCAAAGCACCCGGTGGTTTGGATTTCAGGGATTTTTTTGTTTGTCACGCTACCAGAAATTTTCTGAGGAAATTAGGTTCCTCATGTGAAATGGGAAGTGGCAAATCTTAGCGCTCAAATTCTCCTTATCTTAGCCATATCTAATTAGAACTCCAGCAGATAAAGTCTGTGTGTGGCTCAGGGTGGGTCTATCCCAAATAGCAGAGACTTGAAAACAAGGGAAAACAGCAGAACTTAAGACAGAAATTGTTGAGCAGTTCAGGTACATGGTGTGCTCTCATTTTCCCAAAATGGTGAGGGGAGTGCAATCAAACAATCCATTCTGATTCAATGTGTATGTTCATTTCCTATTGTACACGATGTAGTTTTAAATTCAATTATTGTTTAATGTTGACATGGTTTTGTTGATTGAAGACACATCCATTCATTTTGAAGCACAGTCTCTTCCCAGTTAAAACAGAAGGTCTTCTACTTTAACATTAAGGAAAAAGCATAAAAAATAAAATTTTAGGGAGTGGAAATAGGATCACTGTGTGATCAAATAAATCTATGGTGCTCCTGTTATTAATATTATCTATAAGTCTCCTCCCTTCCCTTTGAAGAGGATATGGTAGAACTGAAAAGGTTTTGGAGAAGGATGATAAGGACAGTGGAAGGCAGATAAGGGCTTTCATGCCAGGGACAGCAGGTGGATTATCTGCTTCAGCCTAGAAAAAGGATTGTTCAATGATGATTCAACATTAGGAATAAGCCTAGTGGCATAGAAAACTTAATAATCAGTGACTCATCCAGTAAAAGAACTAGGTGACATCAAGGAGCCAGATTCAAAGGCAGCAAGAACGCTGGTTACTCATGTCATGCTGAAGTAAAATGAAAATCTTCATTCCCCTGCATTTTACCAATACTGCAAGTTTTGTATGAGTTCAAGGAGAAAGGGGATGGGTTCAGGGAGGCATCACCACACCATGACTGGTGGGTACTTCTGTCTCTCCCCAGGCATCCAGCTGTAGGCTGGAAGTGTGCAGAGATAGTTGATTCATCTTCATACATGGACCTGCATCTCTTTATGCTCAGAATAAAATTTTACAACTTTTTGCTTCTGTCACTCTGAAAAGAATCAATGCAGCCAAATGTCACCTCCCTGGACTCTGTGCTGATTTGTGTATGAACATTGATGTTTGCTAGAGAGAGACAGAAGTAAAGATGCTGAAATTAGTTTGGGGAATATGAGTACAGGCTTTTATTATTATTGCTGCCCTGAAGCTGTTTCACAAGGCAATTCTCAGCCTGATTTGACCCAGCTTCCAAAACAGCCTTGTAATTCCCGTTCTCTGCAATTCTGTGTCTTGGATCAAGGCTGTGATATTATTTGCAGTTCTACAGTTTGAAAACATCCATACTTGCTGGGCTATTCTGTGAAGTTAGAAATCATGACAACTTCCATTCCTATTTCAGTTAGACTGTTTATTTACCAGATAATGCAAAGACACAAATTTTCCACTTTGCTTTTTGAAGTTTATAGATCCAACTTAATATAAGCTGAATTATATATTTAGTAATGTAATAGGTAATGGAAGAATGCAAAACTTATTTTAATGTCCCATAAACCTACCTAAGTTTTGTTTATGTCTGTCCCCTGTTAAAACCACGTGGAGACAAGGGCTTGTCACACTAGCTGAGGCTGTCAAATAGTTTTTCTCTATCTCAGATTTCTATAGTTGTGTCTTAACATAAAACTATAAATTTTTCAGATTCAGTAGAGTTTTTTTGTTCTCTCCCTGCCAGCAAACTGGAGTCTTGGTGAGGACTTTTTGGTATGTCTATACTGGGAGGAGGTATATTTTTGACTGATGTCAAGTGTATGTTTGACATACAAGTATTGACAAATATGCCTACACCCATGAAACTCTCACATTTTGGCATTATTCTACTTAGAGTTTCTGCCACAGTGCTTTTCCCTTTGTCTAAATTCTAAGTTGAGAAGAAATAAAGCAACAGTAGCCATAACCACAAAATGCATATGCTAAAATATTCAACAGTTCTTTACTGATGAAAAATGACTGGCTATTTATAAATGTGTATACATGTTTATGTACAGTAACTCAGAGATTATTTCTTGGCCTCTATGATGTTTACAGTTATTTCACAATGTTTTGATTCCTCTAGGAGGGATCATGAAATTGCTTTTTTTTCATAAGCAAATACAGACACTGAAATCTCTCTAAAAGTCAAAATGGTCCTGAAGGAATTCCAGAGTATTGAAGTAAGTCATAAACGTGCTAGTTTAACTTTCACTGCCTTTATAGACAAGTGACTTTTCAAAAGGTGAATACAAACGACACTACATTTTTGTAACCATTTTCCCACCACAACTGTAAAATGAGATTATGCTTTTCTTAACTGTCAGCTTTCTGGCTGTGAAATGCCAAATTGCACTGTCTATTTCATTGGAAAGATCTGGTATATATTATTGAAATAGTCTCAAAATTGCTTCTTAAGTTTATTAGAATTTTAATTTTGCTTGTCCTTGATTTATAGTAAGATGTTCTCTTTTAAATAAGAGAAAGGTCTCCCATAAGTTATGTGAAAGGTTGAATGATGTCGAGACTGCCTAATTTGAAGAGGATTCTGTATCTTTGGCAGCTGATACAGATTTTATAATGATGTGGTTCCACAGCAGAATAAAATGTTCTCTGCATAATAGCTCATGTAGCTAGACCTTCTGGTGTCAGGTGAACATTTGCACAAGCTGATGATCTTTCTCCCAGAATTCTGCACAAAAATGCTGTGATACCGATCTGTCCATTCCTGTCATCTACAATCAATTTCAGTGAACTTGTGAAGGAATTCTTGAATCCCTCCATCAACACTCCATCTCCACTTTGAACTCTGCTTTTCTCTACAAATGCTCAATGCCTCCCCCATCTCACTATATCATGGCAGGATTTCTGTGTGCCTTAGAAGTCCCTCTCCCCCTCTTTTCCCTCTGTAAGATGTTTATTGCCTCTGTTGGATCATCCCATGTCTGTTACATCTTTCTCCTGAAATGTTTTTGTCAGCTTTCATGCTTCTTCATGCAAAAGGTTGTTATTTTAAAACTCTTTGGCTATACAAAACTCTTAAGATGCTGTTATACCAGAAGATGGGTTTTTCAGATATAAATTCACATTTGATGTAATGGTGAACCAACCTGATGGACATTGCTGTCCTATCAGGAGCATTGTATCCCCTTGTGTTCCACTTCCCATTTCCCTCACCCACCCTGGCATTTTCACACACCTCAGAGACTTCTGATGATTGAAGCTTGGGAACATAATTCTCAAGTGCTGGACCAAGATAGTAAACACAAAGTGAAATTACAGAAACTTTATGGCATTAAGTTACATCTTGCTGAGAAGTACTGGATGTCCTTGATCTAACTGTTTCTATTGCAAGTATCTTAGAGAGTTCTATTCCTAAATGACAGCTATGAATATGGGATTTTCTATAATATACATACAGCAAAATTATATTTTCCAACAACCCTACTTGTTCCAACCTTCCTTCATTTCTCTCTCTGTGCATTTATTAAAAGACTGTGTTACCAAACTGGAATAAGCGTTTTCTTCAAGATATTTTAAAAATACTCAAGAGGATGATAAAATGATAGTGCAGCTTCTTGCATGAAGTCTTTCATGAAGCTGTAACTGTAGACTTACCTAATTTGCTCACATTGTGACTTCTGTGGTTTGAATGTGGGACTGACATGTTGATGTAGTGGGTTTTACACTACACATTTATCTTTCACAATTGTATATATCCCTGGATCTAATGAACTGTATTGGTATTTTTGTTACTTTCTAGAGCTTTAAACAATGAGTCAGGCTGATGAAGGAAGTCCCACTGACACAGAACTGGCAACTGAGAATGAGTCACCTGCCTGTGCACTGACTCCAACAGCTCCTAGCCAGGAAGAGGGACTCACTGACATAACAGCAACTCCTGCATTTCAGTGTTTAGATGAGGTACCTTGTGCCCCAGCTTTCTCTGTCTGTAACAGTGCAAAATAATTATCTTTTGCTGTTAATAATTGAAGGTTGTTACCATAGACTATCTATATCATTCCCATTTCTTTGATTTTTTTTTTTCTAAGTGGTAAGAAAATTTTGTTAAACAGTGTTATACTCTTGCTGGGGGTGCTGTGCTTGATAGGTAATGATGTTATTTTTTTCAGTGATCATGGCCTTAAGGGGAATGAGAATACAGGGGTCTTGGTTTTGGTCTTGTAGTATTCTATCTGTAGAGGTAATTGCATCATGATTTTTTTAAAAGGCTCCATAGCTGTGGGAAAAATCGCAGGTAAGTGGCTCCTGAGGCTCTATTAATTGGTGATGGTGATAGAAGAAACCTTTTGGAGCTCAGTTCCTTTTGCAATTTTTTTGTGTTCAGGAGTCTTTCGTAATACTAGAAGTACTTTAAAATTTTAAATATCAAATATATATCAAATGGAATCCTTAAAAATGTAAGGCCAGAAGAGTCATTAAGAGATAATCTAATCCAAAGTTGGCACTGAAGTAGATTCTCTGCAGATGTTTGTCTAATTTGTTCTTAAATCTTTAACTGGTGGAGATAGCTCTTTGAGTATCCTTTTCCAGCATGTAATCATTGCCAGGGTTTTATTAAAAGTTTTCCCTATATCCCAGTATAAGTTTCCTCTGTAATGAATAATGCAGCTTTCTCCTTGCCTTTCCCACATTAAAAAGGGAGACCAGCTAAATTCTGCCCTCTTTGTGATAAAAAATATACATCCATCTCTTGTGGCTTCGTTCATACTTCATGTTTTTCTTGAAGTTCTTACCTAAAGTTGCTTTACCTTGGACTCTTTCCATCTTGGATCTGTCAGATCAGTTTGCTACCCTGGCTCTCACTCTCTGCCTACAATCAAAGGACAGGAGAAAGGACAGGGCAAGAATTTGTAGTGAAGAGGTAAATAGGACTGGCCCTTTCCTCTCCTGCTATTAGATCATACTGAGCATAACTTGAAGCTGCCGCTCTCAGTCCAGTGCCAGTGTATGTGGAGCCCACAGCTTCCAGTATTGTTGCAGCACAAACCCCCTTTATTCTCAGTCCAAGGCAGCAGCAGAAGTACCCCCACACCCCTTCTAAACTGTATTCTGCATTTCTGCTTTGTTTTCCTTATTTTTAGTCATGGTGAAAACTAATTTTTCTAGACTTATTCTAGAAAATCATTACAGAATTTGCCTGATTTTTTTCTCAAAAAAATCTTTCCAAAGAGGCTAATCTGCACATCAAGTTTAAAGCTGAATTGTTTAACACTGATAACATTGTAAGCCATTAATGGCAAACACAGGGTAAATTTAGTATTTAGAGTTGTTTCCAACTAAAGGGAAAGCATGCTGTGGAAAAACAAAGTAAGCAATTTGCATAATATTTCATAAATGAGGTCTTTTGGTCATTTTGTCAATTTCTAGAAGAGAACTATGACTCATTTATTTTACCATAATTTTTAACAGTTTGCACTTGTTCTTTACTGGTGAGTTTGGCTTTTCATCACTTATTCACATTTCTTCTTTTCCACTGACGTATTTGTTTTCTTTTGTTGAACTTTATACATAATTCAGAAACAAATATATGACTTCGGTCACCACAGAGGTTGTTGCATTGATGCTGGCTTCAACTACTTGGAAAAGCTTTCAGGATTTTTCCACAGAAGCAGAATTGTAGCGTATTGTCTCAGTTTCACTGAGTGGTCATTTATGCCTGCACAGCATGTACTTATCAGAAGGAAAACCTTTTGTTATTATAAGATTTCTTTAAAAACAGATATATGTCCTCTTCCAGTCAAGCCAGTCTTGTTTATCTCATGTAAGCAGAAGATATTCAAACATGCAAAAGAGCAAGAAGTCAAATGTGCACACTCTCTCACCTTTATTATTAATAAAACATTGTTTAATTTTGTGGGTTAGGTAGAAATATTAAATCTCGACAGAGTTCAAACAAAAGCCACCCAATTCATCATGACTTCTCTTCACTGAGTGTTTTTATTTATTTCCAAGCTGACATGTCCTGTTCTGTTGGTTAGGGTACTGCTACACATTCACAAAATGAATTTTCCACTTCTCTTAGCCCTTGCTGTTATGTCCTTCAAATAAGGATCTTTGCTCTAACACTTCTAATTGAATTTCTTGAATTATGAATCTTTCCTCATATCTTGTTTTCTTCTAGTGTTAGAAATAAATCAGTCTGCATCTGTTAATAACTTTCATGGAAAACTACATTGTCTGGTACCTGTGTGATGAAAGAAATATATCACTTGAATAAGTGCTACATTAAGATGCAATAAATTATGCTAGCTTTATTTTGATTTTAGTGCATTATAGGCCATGTATATGTCATCTGATTCTTAAAAGGCAACAAAAATGCATTGAATTTTGTCATACATGTACATTGTCTAAATTTAAAGCGACATTAATTTTATTAAATGGATATTTAGTAGTAGTTAGCTTCAAAAAAATGATTTAAAATGATATTCACCCTTTGCCTGCAAACTTATAATTTTTCTGCAACAGATGGTATATAATACATTTAACGTCTCCCTTTATCCTTATATCATCCTTGCTGTAACAATGCTGTTACTGCTGAAATTGTCATCTGAATAGAAAAAGCAACAAAACATGACATGAAACTGGATTAAATGCTCAAAAAGACAAGATTATGCTGAATGAAAATTTAAAAAGGCTAGTTAACAAATTGCCTTCTGCCCCTTCTCTTCATTTTTGTCTCCATAATTTTTGTGCTTCACCATATTGCGCAGTAAAATCTTTTCCCCCTCTGGCCACTCAAGTTGTGTTTTACTTTCCTCCACCTGATCCAGTTTTAATTTCTTTGAAAATAAATAAAGCATTATTTGTCATAATGATGTTGTTGATGTTTAGTTTGTAGTCTATTACCATTTTCCAATCCTCTTCTGCTGCTTAAGTTTTGTTTTGTTGCCCAAATCACAATCCCAGACACAAAAAAAGACCCCAACTCTGTACATCTTCCCAATCTGATAGTGAATCAAACAAAAAAACTCTGCAGAGAAATCAAATCTTCTCCCAGTTTGAGGTGTTTTTACTCAAGGCAATGTCTTGTGCTTTTTCTTTCTCTTCCTTTTGTTGGTATGTTCTTAGGCTAGAAAGTAGTTGGCTAGTTCAGTCAAATGTATACATCCATTTTTAAAACCAGACCAGAGAAATGATTCTGCTGCATCTATCTTGCATGCCTTAGCACTGGACACTCTGAGGCAGTTATTAGCTCTGCAGAATAGTGCACTTGTGAATGAAAAGTGCTTTGCTGTTTTCCAGATCTACTGAGGGGTACGTTGTTTGGAAAGTACCACAATAATCCCTTCCTGCTAACAAACATCATCCATTTATTTGCTAAATCTAAACATGCAGAAGAATAAACTCCTCTGGGAGATTTTCCTGAGTGGTCTATTGCAAACTGTTGCACTCTATATCCAATGAAATGGTCAGTGACCCCTATCTGATACCAGCTCCAAATCTTTCATTTGTTCTGCTTTTTTTGATGCAAGTTGTCACTATCATGCTACATTTCTTCATCACTCATGTACAAGTGTCCTATTGCCATCAAGAAGCTGAAAGAACCTTTCATGAATATTTTTCATTACTCTTTTGAAACTCGGAGTCTTTCGGAGATTAGTGAATTTATACTCCTGGCTACCAGAAGTGGTTAAACTGCTAATAAAGATGCTAACAAAATCTCAATTCTAGTGGAAACACAGAGTAAATTCTCCATGTTTACCAAAAAATCAACAGTATGGCAAAGAATTCTCAAGCAAATTTTGTTTCTGATGATCTGATGCTGATTCATGTCTATCTGATATCTGCATGAGTTTTATTGTCAAAGAGTGATGCATGTGTTTGAATGCTGTTTGAGGGGAGAAAGGTACTTTTCTCCTTTTTCTCATATGTGCTGCAGGAAAGAAGTTGTCACATAAAGGTTGGCTACAACTTTCAAATATAAATACTAAGAATCAATATTTCATATTATTCTTCACTGGCATAGTGACATCTAACAATGCCATTCTAGAAATTACAGTTGTTTCCAATTTCTTTTGGTAACAAACTGTTTTTTAATTCTCTCCTAACTTAGTTTAAATGGTTGGTGGAAACAACTTCTCCCTTTTTAAAAAAAAGTTCTTTCATCCTAAAATGAAAAGTTTCCTAGAAAAACTACCTTGGTAGATTAGGATAGAATTTTTTTTTTTACATAAGCACCATTTTAACTTCTGTCCCCATACACGTTATTATAATAGCATGCTTTCTGCTATTATAAAGTATGATCATCACTATATTTTAGCATGATAATTATAGCACTGCATAATTTGTTTCAATACTCACCAAATATGTATGTGCTCTTTCAAAGATATAAAAATCTTGACACAGCTTACTATGTTGAAAGAAAACAACATCTCTAAACTTAAGCTGATAC
>WBMY01012610.1:0-109488 GCA_013397315.1 Donacobius atricapilla | reverse complement strand
CCTGGGGCCCGGGCCCCCTCCCGGCCCGGCCGCGATGTTACCTCATGGAAGGGATCCGTAGAAAGAGGGCGGGTCTCCCAAGATTCCTGTTTTTTAAGCGGTGTCCCAGGGGGTGTACACCTTTTACCTGATTGGCCAGCTTAGCTGTTAGTTCCAAAATGGATTAACAATTGGTTTTTTTCCTACCATTTATGCTAAACCAATACAGCTCTTTCAAAGATATAAAAATCTTGACACAGCTTACTATGTTGAAAGCAAACAACATTTTTAAACTTAAGCTGATCCTGGCACACTCCACACCACAAGCTTCAAAGGCTCCTGGCCCAACAAAAAAGCATATAAAATATGTTGGCACAGACAGCTAAGGCAGATGTTGTCTCTACCTCCACACAGCAATCTGACTGCTAATTAAATAAACCTTTTTTGACTTTGTTGAAATGGTCACATGTGAAGTCAGCTAGGGCTGATAATGTGTCTGTCTGTAAGCTATAGTATGTTTTTTTGCAACAGCTTCCAGCAAGTAGGAAATAGTTTGTATTGTGAATGTTAAAGCAAATTGTTGTTGCAATAGGAGAGTTGATTGTTCCTATAAAAGCTGTAGAGGAAATAGGGGAATTTACAGGTGCCTT
This sequence comes from Donacobius atricapilla, assembly GCA_013397315.1. Classification (NCBI taxonomy): domain Eukaryota; kingdom Metazoa; phylum Chordata; class Aves; order Passeriformes; family Mimidae; genus Donacobius; species Donacobius atricapilla. The sequence goes on along the minus strand of WBMY01012610.1, from coordinate 108,859 downwards.
CAAACAGCAGGGATGGGAACAGAGCTGGAGTAACGTGCTCATTCTATGGAGAGGCTCTTTTTACCACCAGCAGGTGACATTGTGAGGAAACAAGGCCAGGAAGTGGTTGGGTGTGTTTGAACTATCACAAGGCAGGTGGTATTTCTGTTCATTTCTGAAAAGCCTGTTTGAAAGTATTTATGATGTTTTGTTTTTCTGTGCTGTTATAAAGTCAAGTGTGCAGATTTCATACCATACAGAAGAACTAGAGCTCTCTAGTGTGAGACTAGGGGAAGGAATAACCTTTTTGCATTTTGGCCTTTTCTTAGCTGTTTCTGGTACTCGACACTTGACAAATATATTGCTATATTGTTTTCCAAAACTATCGCCCTCTTCCTGTATTCTCATCAAAAATATGTATTTGAGACAAGGTAAATTTCTACTAAAAATTGGGTCCATCTGGCCTTGTATGTCAGCATGGCCATGTGATGATGAAGCCAGAGCAATGTTAACTGATTATACCTTCAGTAAAAACGTCAGTGGTGGAGAATCATCTGTTACATACATGAGGTTATTTAAATGTCAAAAAGGAGATTCCTGGTTTACTTATTCAAAGCACCTGTGTCCGAATACTCCTGAATAAACAGCGCCTTAAATATCTACATGAGAAAGAATCCTTGTATTTGGATTTAGCATATAGAGGTTAAACTGCAGAGTGAAGCAGAGAGGCTTTTGTACCCTGTCTGAAGAAAGGAATGAGAATTTGGGTTTCTCAAAGTGCATCCTGCTTCTCCATAAAAATCATTCACTCCATGTAATTGCTTAAAAGTGTGTAAAGCCTACTATTATTTTGTACAGTGTAATTTTAAATGATGGCATACTATTTCTGTTGAAATGTAATCTTAATTAAACTTCCAGTTTGTCTTGATTATATGAACATAATCAGGTGATTTGGGTTATTTTTTTCCCATTATTATTTTCCAAATGGATTACTCTTTTACTGAGATCAGAAAAAAAACTGATGAATGAGGACTTAAAAAAATAATACTGCTTTCATAATTTCCATGTTCTCATGACTTTTTTGAGGGTTGGATTTGACATACCATCTTAAAACATTGTTTTCTGTTTCTGGTTACCATTGAACATGACAGCCAAATTAACTTCTGGCAGAAGAACTGTCACTCCATAAAAGTTCAATTAAAGCAGTAAATGAAAGAGATTGATTTAGTATGTGAAATATTTGCATCTAACATGACCTTTAGATGGTATTGCTCAGCCATTTTACTTGAAAACTTATGTCAATGTCTTCAGGCCGATGTGTAATATTTTATCTTTTTTTTTCTGCAAGAAAAAGAGCACCAAAAAAAATCTAAAAATATATTAAATACATTTAAATCCTCTTTCTTTGTAAGCAAATATTTAATTATATTCTCTTCTTTGTTTTTTTTTTTTTCTTTTTTCTCTATGAAAATTCAAAGTTGCATCCTTCCCTCTTTGGTTTTTCATGACATGTAAATCATAGAAGCTTAGTAAATTTGACACTTTTGTTTGATTTTGGTTTAATTTGTCAGCAGGGGTGTGGGTAGGGATTGGCAATCATCTTAAGTTATTTTCCAAATAAACACATAAAATTAAGGGTTTTTTTCCCCACCATTTATCAAGCTACATATTGTTCTCAACTCACTTCAAGTTTGACTGCAGTCTTTCCCAAGGAAACAAGTATTTGCATTTAAAAGGGAAGGAAAATGCACCAGTGCTTTCAAACCTTTTCATTCCTTGTCTGGTTTGTTTGGTTTTTTTTTCTAGTGTTGGTTTGGTTTTGTTTAAGCAATACACAGAAAGCCAAGACATTACAGTCTGCTTGGCGGATCGCATTGAATGCATAGGCTTTATATTTTGGAAACAAGCCGCAGGAATTTTGCTAGCAAACCCACTGTTTGTATTTTTTTCCAATAAAATTCACCATTTAAATATTAGCAGGATTAAAACCACAAGTGTTTTCATATGCTAATCAGTTTTACCTAGATGTTTTCCATAGATTGAAAGATATGTTTTGCATTATTAAGCCGTAGGCAGAGATCAAGGGCTTTTTCTATGCATAAGAAATTGTGATTTAATTTGGGGTGGTATTTGTATTCATATACTTTGATAACTCTTGTATGTCATCTAAAAGGTCAAAACATTGGTTTGCTTCTTCTCTTTCATGTTAAAGATAGAGGCTGTGTAAACTCTTCATTGGGCAATTACTTTTTCCTCTTCCAAATATGAACGGTTTCAAAAAAATATCTGAGATTTCAGCCCTTGGTATTGTCTGGCAGCTGAAGGGTCATAAACCAGATATCTAAGGAGCTATCATTACTAGCAATTACCCTCTTGGCATGTCACATGGTCATTCTGTGTTGGTTATCAGTGTTTTCATACTGCTTCAATTTTTACAGAAAATCAATAAAATTATTTATGAGATTTTTTTTTTTAGAGTCTTCATGTACATCTATGACAGTAGTACAGCTTTAACAGTGGGACATTCTTATTTTATTACACCAGGAAAAAAACAAGTAATGTTTGCAACAAGTAGATGAAAGTGCACTTTGTAAAACTAGTACGCATTGACAGAGATTCATCTACAACAGTTCCAGGCAGGTGATATTCAGCGTTCTGTAACAGCATTACACTTTGTTTTTCTTTTTTTTTTTTTGCTTTCTATTTTTAAGACATGAGACAAAGCTTTTGCAGGTGATTTTAGTCACATTTGCTTGTTCTGTTAAAATTTCTGGTTTTTTACAACTTTTCCTTTTAACAAGATTTAAAAAGGACAGTTTTTCTTGTAACAACTTAGTAGTAAAAAGACATTTTCAAGTAGAAGTTTGTAGATACTGTAAGTCATACTTATCTAGTTATCATATAATGAATAGGAGCAAATTGTGTATTTCATGCAAGATAATCAAATATGTTCCATATGATTATATGCAATTAGATATTTGCACTTCTAACCAATACTTCATCAGTTGCTTTTTTTTTGTTTTATTTAGACAACTATTTTTTATCCCAAAATAAATATTCTATAGCTTCAAAACATATTCTTAAGCAAAGATGATGCATCTTGCAATTAAAATTTTTCATTGCTCTTTAAAATTGAAATATAATAAACCAAATTACATTTGAATTATCCTTCAAAGTATTTACTTCTTTAAAATATATATTAATATTTTACAATTTAACTATTGCCAGTGTTCTTCATTTGCATAACTTATAACCACAATAGTTTTGTTGTAGTCTTAAAAAAACAGAAGACATCATATTTATAAAGTATTAGGTCAGATGTATACTTGATTTATTTTTTTTGTCTCTTTTAATCCAAAAAGCTGTGCCAGCAATGACCACACTTTAATTGATAAAGAAATAGAGTCTTAGTGGAGATTTTCTGCATCTCAGGATTGGTGTAAGCAAGATAGTAGAATAGCCTCTTGCTAAGATAAATTGCATCTCCACTCAATGTTGGTCACTACCTTTATAGAGACATGGTCTAGATATGTGCAATCAAATTTATACTCACTATCTACAATGTGAGATTTAATATCAGTATCTCTAATTTGAAATTCCTGCACTATTTGACAATTTGGTTTTCTTATTTGCTGTAATTTAGAAAAAAATCTTTGATCATATATTCTCTTTTTTGCTTAGAACTGACAGTAGGTTTTTATGTTTCTGGGACTACAGAACGTGTAGTCTAAAAATGGGGAGAACAGTTTTCTTATGTTACAAAACATTTAGAATTTTTTTTCTAGTTTTAGGGTCTAATGATGTCTAGATTGAGAAGTATTTAAATGAGAGCTTGAGGGTCTACAAGAGCATTTTGTAACATTTGGCCTTACCGAAAGGATTCAGGAGAAAGCAAAATGGCACTGGAAACTCTTTGTGTGTATTTAAAGGCATTAATGCAAAGAATATGGATTCTTATCTGTGTCTTCCTCCTACCTGTCTCCCTGCCTGAATAAATGTGCAATAAGCTACATAATCGCTCCCTTCTCCTACAAATGTCAAATAGGACCTTGAGCTTGAATGGAGGAACCGAAAAGAGCAAGAATGTTGTTCAGTACATGCTCCCTCCATGTGTAAATGTGACACTTAGGGACATGGCTTAGCTTGGGCTTGGCAGTTCCATGTTAACAGTTGGACTCAATGATCTTAAAGGTCTTTTCCAAACTAAATGATTCTGTGATTTTATTGTTATTCCCTCTGTGTTTAATCGATTCTTCCACCAACTTCTCAGAAAAATCTTTGATAAAGGGTTGAAATTTGAGGAATCTTCATTTTCTGTTTTCTTCAAGCCCTTTTTTGTGTCTATGGGCAAACCATGTGGCCCTCTGTTTTCTAGTTCTTTAAAAATAATAATTTTAGTACTTTTCCTAATTTATATTGGTATTTCTGTGGTATACCTTTGAAGTTGTAATGGATGGATAATGGAAAAAACTGTTTTAGAGAGTCTAGGTTTTTTTCCAAGTGTTGACAAATTTATATTAGTTACACCTCTGAATTATTTTCAGGTTAAAATGTAGGTATTCATTCAGACACAACTCATGGAAGACAATATAGAAGTTTTAAATCATAAAATATGGTATATCACAGTCAGTAAAAGCACCAAAAGCAATGTTTAGAATATTTACATAACAAACCCAAGACCTAACTGGTGTTAAGTTTTAGCAATAACTATTCAGGTATTTTAATGCTGGTTTTAATACACTATATGGGTCAAACTGTCTCTACAAATATTACGTGGAAGTATGTTGTTTTGTCTAGAACAGTCTTTTGCCAAACATAACTGAATACTTGATTTCTGAGTATAATACTGAGTAAGTATGATTTTAAGTGCAATCCAATGCAAACGAGTTAAGAGAAATGTGTGGAATTACTGCACGAAGCTTTTGGGTCTGATCATGATCTTTACTGATTTAAAGGACTGCCGATATCCAGTGGGAGTGTCATCAGAAATACCGTGCCATGTACCCCAGAAAATGCCATTGCGAACACCTTTGTATTTCTTGTGGTAGTACTTGCCATTGAGATTGGCTGACAGGCAGGCATCAAACCACCAGCCAGAGCTGTAGTAGGCGCCACAGTTTCCCGAGGGATACCTGTCATTGTCCTTGTCCGGGGTTGTAAAGAACTTTTGGTCGTGGTTGTAGTGCCTGCTGTAGTGGAGGGCATCTCCTGCCGTGCCGCTGTAGCCGTGGACGCTGAGACGGTACTTGAGGTACTCGTTGGCCACGTAGAAGTGGTCGTATTTTGCATACTCTCTGATTCCATTGAAATCTTCAAGATCAATTCTCAGTTGCATTTCCTGGCTCCTTGTCAGGAGGTGAATTTTGTCATTGCCTAGCCAAAACTCCCTGCTGAGGTTTCCAAAGCCATGTTTGTAGTCGTTCCAGGTTCTGTTGAAGTCAGTGCTGCCATCCTGACGCCGTTGCAGCACTGTCCAGCCGCCTCCTTGTGTTTGCATGTCACAGTAAACTTCAAAGCTCTCATTTCTGGGATCAGGGCTAATCCTGTAGATTCCATTACTCCTTTTTCCTGCTGTGTAATGGTCAGCACAGTCTCTCTGCATTATTTGTATGACTGGTGAAAGAACAGCTAGTGTTAGAACAAACATAATTTCAATTTAAAAATATTTTTTAAATTTACCCAGACTGATAATGGCATACAGAACTTGCATTGGAGAGGCTTTGACATTGGAAATAGTCTTGCAGCAATTTCAGCTGTTGTGCAAAATACCTTTTCCATCAGATTTACTTTATAACAGGTGTCACCTAGGATATCTGCATCAGATAGCTGTCCAAAACCCCATCTAAACTACATTTTTTAATCAAAATGCCTAATATAAAGGCATTTTGATTTTTTGCTTTCCTTTTTGTCCTTTTCTCTACTCTATCCTTTCATTATCTTGTGTAAATTCAACCTGATTTCCTCAGTCTATATTTCTAAAATTTTGTGTTTACACACTTGCTGGTTTTGTATTTAAATGTATAGCTTCACAACCTGCCTACAATGTATAGCTCCATCTGGCAGTGTGTCAGAGAAAGAACTTTGTCCAGGTGGGAATGATGGTAACCTGGCTATTGTTAAGTAAATATCATTTATTAGAGAACATAACACCATTAGGAATGCTTTGTGTTCATGTTGACTTTACATTAGGAGGCAGGAAAAAAAGTAATAAAATTCTCACATCTGTTGTGGTAATTGTGGGACTCCTAGAAAAATGAAGGTGATGGCGCTTTCCTGTGTATGTGGCATTGATGGCTTTAAATAAAAGAAGAATGTAGCAGCTACTGTTAACAGTACCTTTTTCCCACCAATGGGTGATGTCTTTTATCCTGAAGAAAAATACCCCTAGGTTTTTCCTCAGAGTGAAAATCCATTTTTGATTCACAATGGCATCTAGTAATGTCTTCCTGTTCAACAGCATGGTATTAGAATTCCATATTCCTAACTGATATGGAGAGCTCTTAGAAGTTCTCAGTTGAGTCAAAACATCATGTCCATTCCTATTGCAGATTTAAATGTATGGACATGTTCATTTGCAGGTTCTGTTGTGATTTTTCCTCGAAAATTTAGACAAACTACTTCTTGAAAGGGAAGAATTATCTCAGGCTGCAGCAGGGAGTAAGATTCAGCACTTCTTGCCAGAAAACCGGATATTTATGAAACCACAAAGTATAGGAGTCAAAGGCTTTAATGCCAAGTCTAAATCCACAATAAATTCTCATTTATTTCACTGAACTTCATGTAAAATCTTTGGTGAACTAAATTTCAGAGCAGTTTTTAACAGAGAGTATACATTTCAGATAAAATGCTTCTATATTCTTATTTCAACTCCTATTTAAATAAAATTTTACTATTACTTTCAGTGGATGCAGGAATAGCTCTTGAATTGGAAGAAGTTGTAGCTGTTTTCCTTGCTAGTTTTCAGAATGATTATATTGCTGCTACAAATGCTTTTAGCATGTTGCTGTAAAATATAAGGAATATCTACATGATCATGTGCCATGAACACTACCCAGCATTTCAGTAAATGTCAGGAATATCAAAGATTAATTTAGTTTTTTATTTTGTCTGTTTTGAAGTATGGTACTTGAATGTGATTCATTGCTCATTATTATTGTAACCAAAAATAACTCATTATTTTTGTGAATGTTTTGTATCTGAATGAAGATAATTGATTTGCAGTGAATTTATCTGATTTGATTACTGATATAGTAAAAGCATTACCTTTAGTATTACTTATTTGCTCTTTTCAAAGAACACTTTCAAGAATTTTGGGTGTACATACACTGTACACTTGCAGATCTTCAATTTTCAAAATGTGTAGACAGAAGAACAATTTTATTTGTCTTGGATGCTAAGCAAGAGAATTAAAGATTGTAATTCAGCCTGATCTTTCTTTGTTTTGTCTCTCAAGAGCTTTATCTTCTTATGTTTGATATCTAAGTGGTAGAATATACTGACAATCTAGGGAACATTTCTTGTTTTCAAGGATTCCTATATGTAATACAAAAACTTTATGACTTTTAGAAAACTCCTCAATCTTGCCTTAATGCCATTAAACATTAGACAGAGAGCATTGGTTCTATTCCTTTATTAGAAGAATTAAATGATAAAAAATGGGTTTTTCAGTGATAACACCTGTTTTCTGTTTCTGATACATTTTACCCAGTCTAGAAGTGCTGTTAGTAAGCTTTTTTAAGCTTGCTGTGATGGTAAGAAAATTATTTTATTATCCATCTGTTAAAAACTAAGCATTTTGCGAGATTCACTTGATGATTGATGATGTCTTGCACCCCTTTTCAAAGTATCTGCAGTTTTGCAGTGAGAAAAAATAAAAGCAGTTTTCTAAGGCACACTGAGAAAAAATTTACCCTTTCTCATCCAAGGAGAAAATATGTGTAGGTCACTGATGTCTAATGTCTCTAATGAAGGGTATTTTGGTGTAAAATAAAGTTAATTTTTTGTGTTTACTCACTAAATTGCAAAAAATTGTCCTTTAAAAATTAATGTTTAAAATCCCTTAATAAAGTCCAATTCTAGGAGGGACTGAACACCTGCAGCTCTCAGTAACCCTCTAGTGGCTGCTGAAATGTTTTACAGGAGTATAAATAAACACTAAAAGAGCAGACACTTGTGAAGATACTTGGGTAAAATATATTTTAAATTGTTTACCTAATACTAGTGAAATGCACAGAAAGCTTATACAGGCAGTAAGAATTAACAGATTACATACCAGGTCTTGCTTGCATCGCTGGACACTTAGAAGAACATTTGTTATCCAGGTTGTTCACAGCAAATGTCAAATTTGCAACTTTGCTGTCAACATAATGTTCCACACTGTTCATGTTTATGAGACTCAGCTTCTCTAAACGACCCTGCAGTGTCTGAATCTGGCTCTTTGCATTTTTTAGGCTGGTTGCCATTTTGTTAACTTTGCTTTGCAGTTCCTTTACTCTGTTATCTTGGCTTTCACTGTTTTCTGCAGTGTTAGGTAGCAGGAATTCATTACTTCTGTCTCTTTCTTGGTTGTCATCTGCTTGCAGCTTGCAATCTTGGCAGCATTTCTTCAGCTTGTTTACTGATTCTTTAAGGGTCTGTACTTCTTTGAGAGTCTTCTCAAGCAGTTTGAATTCTTTGGGTAGCTGGATGGTCATCGGAGGCAAATTTATCTGATAAGGACAATCCTCTCCTTCATCACATTTCCGATTAGTTTTGAGCTTTATGGGACAAGCCTCAGTAAGTTTTGCTTCTTTAGCATTCTCTTCCTCTTCTAAAACAACTGCAAAAACATTTGTTAAAGCAAGGAGCATTGACTTCAGCAAGACTATGTAAATGAGGAGCTTCATCTTCACCCGAAACAAGCAGTATGAGGAAGTATGCCGAAGTGGAACAACTTTATAAGGGCAGCTTGAAGCCTGCGAGTTATCAGACAGCCTACACTGTTCTCAGAAATGGGTGGGAGTGCTTGCATCACGAGTGATTAATAGCAGAGCAAAGTTAGGTAGTGCTTGCAAGAGTAGCACATTTCTGTGAGTGTTTCTGACTCAGAGCTAGTGTCTGTAAGCAAGATGATGAAATGCATGTGTGCTGGAAAATTATGCCGTTTAATTTCATTCCTTGTTGTACATGGATTTTCTTTTTTTGGAAAAAAAAAGCAGATAGAGAAAGTGAAAACCAGCTCTTTTCCCAGTTTGAGGTTTTTTGGAGCAATAGCTTTACTGACAGTCAGTCTCCTTTTCCCTAATCTTTTTTTAACTTAATAGATATATTCATATAAATTATTTAAAACCCAAAGCATGTTGAAACACATGTATAGTTTTGGTTCCAGACATTTTTCAGTATAGAGTCACAAATTCAGGAGGATGAATAGCACTTTCTTCTTACTATTTCACCTAGCCCACCTTAAAATACTTACCTGGAATATTCATAATCTCTATGGCACATCACAGTTAAAATTCACTATTATCTGATTTGGAGTACTTCTTATTGAGCCTTTTTAAGTGAAGGGAAGTGAACTTAAGACAGTTTCCCCTTTGATGCATGAGATCCTACTTTTTAGACTAATTGTAGAGGAAACCCAAAGAGAATCCTGATGTTCTGATTAATGTCCCAAATTCTAATTCTAAAGTGAGGCAGGGACCTAGGGAAGGAACTCTCATCTGTTTGAGGTATTGCTCTTCTTTTTATTGTGCCTCATATCAACTTTCAGAGTTAATCATATACTTTATGTGACTGATTGCTCCAAATGAAATACTTCTCCAGGTGACAATTGCCATTTTCATTCTACAGCCACCTTTGCCATTCTCATGTGATATCTATGCAGTTTTAATGATCTATGTCATTTTCCTTGTGCCTCAAAACAAGGCCTCATGGACGTGTCTTTATGCATTCACAGCTTAGTCAAGAGTCAAATTACTTGCAGGAGTGAAGGGTATTTACACTAGTTCTTGTTTATTTAGTCCAATTTGAACCATTTTTTTCCCTAAACCCTATTTGAAATTACTCATAACACAGATTAAACATTAAGCAGACATTAGTCACACATATAATCCATGCGTTAGTGATCTGTAATGTTACTAGCTTTTATACACATCACATGCTTATATTGATAGTACAGGAGGGAGGCTTGGTAAAAAAACCTACTTGTCTAACCCCTGCAACAATTTCTTCAGATTTCTGCACAGCACAAAAGTTTAGGCACTTTACTGGGAGATGGGTTTTGAATGTACCTTTCTTGTATTCTAAACTAACTTCTCAGAACCTGCGATGATGCTTTCAGTTATGTGGCAAAACTGCATCTCCCCCTGTCAGATCATGATAGTTTCCCAACAATGAGGCACCCCCTGCCATTCAGGTGTAAAATACTGACATCACTTTGGTTTTGTTAAAAATGCATCACAGCTGAAATGTTTGTAAAAGATAAAATGCGTGGTTTTAATTTGCAAGTAATTTTTAAATTTTTGATTTGATTAACAGGATGCTAATTTTTCATTGTATCAGTCTAAAATCAGGTATTTCCAAAGCCTTGTTCGTGTGTATGGCTGCTATTGTCTAATGGAGGAAAGCTATACTAGCCTCTTTGGGCTGAAGAAAATAAATAGAATAGAATTCTTAAATTATTATTCTTGTTTGTTCAGTTTACAATTAACTCTGCTATCTGCTTTGTAACTTTGAACTTGACAAACTGTTCCGTATTTGTAAAATAAATAATAATTATCCTTGATAGACCACATTCTGTGATTTGCCTTGAAATATTTAAATGTATAACAAATATTGTTGAAATTTGTGATTGCTGTGCTGCGTTGAAAGCCTAAACTATCTTTAGAATTTTGTAACCTCTACAAGGGCAGAAATTTTTGCTCATACTGAGTGTAAAAAGGAAGTTCAGACAGTAAGGTGAGGAATCTGAGCTTTTCAAATATTTGCCTTGAAATATTTAAATGAATAACAAATATTGTTGTAATTTGTGATTACTGTGCTGCGTTGAAAGCCTAAACTATCTTGAGTTGCTCTATTATCCTCCTGATTTCATTATTGACCTGATGTTCTGCTGCTAAACTGTCAGCAGTCTGCTTGGAATCCAGAAGATCCATTTCTGCATCAGTCTGTATGCTTCTCCTACCTGGAACACTCTTGTGATAGGGTACTGGTCTTTCTTCCTGTTCTGCCAGGGAGTGTCCATTCCCAACAATTTGTCACATCTCTTTTCTTTCTTCAGGAACCCAAAATAGTTTGACACAGCCTTTTTCCTGTTTCATGTCTCTTGCTCTTCTTGGAATAAATGAAGCAAACTTTAAAATCTGAATTTTTCAGCAAAGAGGAAGGACACCGAGTAGTCTTAAGCTGTGAGATGCTGATGCAGTTTAACTAATGGCAGAAATATTGGACCAGATTTAAACTAAGACCTGCTGTTTATAAACAAAGTTTCTTCCCAGAGGGGTTTCTCTATATCTAGAGGGGTCTGCGTAGTACTTAACGCTTTAAAGTAGTTAAGCAATTACAAACCCCAAAAGCCAATCTTTTTCAACTGTGAAAGGATCTAACTGAGTAACAGTTGATGACTGTAACTGAGACTTTTCTGCCAAGATCTTTGTTTTTTATTTAAAGCTGATTTTCTTTTAGCTCTTAATCTCTTCTGATCTACTTTTTAGGAATCTTTTTTTTTTCCTGTGGACTGAAGGGATCTCTTTATCATACAGCTATCTTCCTAAAGAGAAAGAAAATAACTGACAGCTCAAGAGACTCTGAAATTCTACTGTAGATTTTAATTCTGTTCACAGAACTACCCAGTGATTACAAGGTCAAAGAAGTGATATATTTTGTTTTACCAGACTTGCCTGAGATTGTTTGTCTAAAGTTTATCAAAACCAGCATGAACCATTTCCCATGATTTTTTAGAGTAAGGTTTTTTCTTTTTCTGGCAGATAGTGGAATGTAGGTCAAACAGAAAACAACAGAGTTATGACTGTTGGCAAATGTTAATTTAACTAGTGACTATGGCAATTTAAAACACAACAGCTTGGCATCTGTTTGATTTCTGGCTTTGTTCTGGGAGTCAACATCTCCTGCAGAAGAATTTCTGCAAAATAACCAGGTTTGTCTAAGCAGTTCAAATAATTGCTATGTACAAACCATTGGAGCTCATTCATATGAACCATTCTGGTGGCAGAGATGTAATGTGTTAAGATTCAACTGCTGCAGTAATATTTCTGATGTTTTTTGTAGACTTCAGTGATTCTGTGATACATTTTGATGAGAAAGAGAATGACAAGTGATTAGATTAATTTTCAGGTTTTTCCACAATGTGGAATGTACACCAAAAGTCCATACTAGAAACAAATTCTGATTTAGAATTCTTTCTGATTAAATTGTTTTCTTTTTTAACTCAGTAGTCATTCTTCATGCAAACAGTCCTTATGTTGTCCACTGGATTCCTCATGTGTCTGTGAGAACACATCAGAACACAAAAGGAAAGGCAGTCCTATTCCTTTTGATATTATAAATATTCTTATTCAGATACAGACTACATAGACCTAGTGGCTGCATGACTTCCCTACCTGCTTAAATAGTTGATTGCTTTATTTATAAATTCTGGCAGCAGGCAGAAATGCACCACTGACATAGAGCATGTAAGCAGTGGATATGATATTTATATCAGCAGCTGTTAATATACTACATGTTACAAAATTCATGCAGTCAAAGAAAATCACTCCTTCTATTAAGGTGAGGACCATATTTGTAAAGAAGGGGATCCACAAAACTATGTTCTTATTAATTCTGTTTCTCCCATGGCATCTGATCTGCCTGCTCAAAATCTACAGTTTACTGCTGACTATTTCCTTTATCTGTAGTCATTGGAGATGCTGTTGTTAGTTCAATATATGAAGAGAATAAACGCAAATGCACTTTCAGAGTGATGATATACCAAATACAAAAGCCTCTCCCCTCCTATGTATTTTCAGAAAAATTCCTTTCTGATTCCTGCAAACCTGCTCCAATAAAAGCAGGAAGTGTTAGACTGTACTGGTTTCTTACTATCCGGATTTCAAGCTTTGTAGCCAAACAAAATTTGATGACAGCAGGAAAGCGATGTCCTGTCCTGAAATGCCTGTCTTATTGGTCTCCTATGCCCTCTTTTCTGAGCCACGCAAGACTCAATTGGCCAGCAATATATTCTCACCCACTGTACCATCTTGATTGTGGCTGATGTTTATAGTTTCCATGTAGAAATTGCTTTTTCCCATGAACTGGGGACAAAACTACTGTTATGAACCATGCCTTGGGAAAGAATTTAGGATATTATTTTCCCTAGTCATTATTTGTTAGTTTTAGGAGGCTCTTCAGCAGTTTATTTTTCATTAAAGGATGCCTGGTTCATCCATCTGTAATTAAAAAAGTAAATTTGTAGAAGTTCAGTGTAAGGCAGTACAGTCTATCTACTGTAAGTAAACGTATTTATGATTTGTGTGTATGCCTCTGCTCCCACCTGACTGCATTTGTGCAACCAATAACCTCATTACTTCGAGTGTTTTTGTTTGTCACCTATATTAAATGTTTAGGAAACTCAGTGACAAATATTTTTCTACTTGAGAAGCTAATAAATATGCTTTTTCTATGAGCTTCCCATACTTACTCTAAAGTCTACTTCCTCTAATAAATGTATGTAATTCCAGGTGAGAGGGATGACACCTTATTTTTTAACTCCAATTACAGTATCTATTTAAAACCCTCAGTGCATTTTTCTCTACTTTCTATCATCATAACCTTTTTCTAGAATAATGACTTAAGCAAAGCATATTGTTCTCTAAATGTCTGCAGTATAGCTATTTCTGTGTGTACTTTCAGTGTTTCCCAATCTCCAAAATGGAATGCAGAGTTGCATACCAATAACTACAGTTTATTGTGAACTAAGTGTTTACAGTCTTAAATTAGTGACTTTTATCTTCTTGTTTTAAAATATTTTGAAATATGTGCTGAAGCCTCAAATATTGTTGAGAAATTATAGATAATTTTGGAAGTGTTAGTCTTCCATTAGTGTATGAATTTGAGACATATTGAAACATACATGGTGACTGAATAAAAAGTGTAAAATTTATATTTTCTTGTGTTGTGTTTGGCATTTTTTAAAGATTGCCAGAGGGGTTGCAAACACAACCTTTTAACTGGTTTTCCTTCATTTTTTATGCTTCCTCTTGAAGTAGCCAGAACGTGATCTTCAGAATTAATGAGAAGTTATTGTTTCAAACTTTCTCTGAGCAGTGGACTGAACTTGAGGAGGAATCTTCAGTTTCCTTAATGCATTATCATGGGTCCCAGATTTTGCCTAGATAATTTGGAGATACCAGGCCTAGGCAAGCCAAACACCTGCAGATATCCCTAGCCCTGGGATTCTGTGGAGACTGGTATCCAGCAATATGGACAGAAATGCAAGTGTCATAGCATGGGTTCGGGGTGCTTGTACCTGTTGCCCTGCTATGATGTTGAAAGAAGCCCTGAGAAGGTGGTGTTGTCTTCTCCCCCGAATGAGGCACACCTGAGCTGTGTGCTGTGTCCAAACTGTGTGGCTTCATGAAGACTTTGACAGAGGAGGCAGAGCTGTCTGTTCAAAGAGAACTTACCCTTTCTCTTTGCTGAATGCTTAACCTTTTGAATATTATATGAAAGAGGTAAGAAAAACTCTTCAAATAAATAGCACAGAAGGAAAATTCCAAAACTTAGAAAACAGACTGGCCAGAAGAGCCATTTGCCAAGGAGCTAACACCATACTGAAATCCCAAGTGTATACAAACTATAAAATACATTAATCCCTTGATATTTTTCTCTAGTCCACTATTAGGAGGCAAAAGAGTTGCTTGATGAGACATTTCAGATGTTTGAAATAACAAATGAATAGAAAATGTTGGACATTCTATGTGTTAAAACAACATTAAGTGTAGTCACAAGGTCTTGTTGCAGTTACAAAACCTAGTATGAAGAAAGAGAAAGTGTTATTATTCCATTTGAGCATAGAATACATTTTAGTTGTTTTGCAGTAACTGCAAACATAATTAGAAACACGTGTTGGTTACATCATTTCTCCAAAATGCAGAGATCCTAGGCACTGCTGAAATTGAGTCTTTCCTAAGAAGCCTCAAGTCCTTCACTTTTATAATGATTGTAAGTAATTCATGTTAAGAGGTGATTTCTTGAAGGTGACTTTATTTATATTCTTCTGTGCTTATTTTGTGTGCTTTTTTTATCAAAAGACTGCGAACAGTTAGACCAATATTCCATCATCTATTTATGTTTAAGATTTGGCTGATTTTTTTTCATTTCTGGAGATTCCCAAAAGAACTTTAAGAGCCTTGAAGTTTGAAATGAGAAATTGTCGCCCTGATTTTTCAGCCTTCTCTTCTGTTTCACAGTTTCATGGTTTGGGTTTCTTCTCAGCTTTGGTCTGTAAACACCAGCCAATGTTTTTGTAATTTCAAGGAAAGTTTTCATTCCCGTTCTTAGAGATATGGACAGCTGATGGGCAGTTGTCTTGACCAATGGGATGGGGAGAGGTGTCAGCCTTCTCCCCCAATCCCTGGCCTTTGTAGAAACACTATAAAATGGAGTCAGACCCTTTTAAATAAATCAGTTTTAGTTTTCATGCCTTCTGAAAAGTGTGTGTGTGTGTCTGTGTGTGTGTGATGAACAGCGTCAAGAAATATTCCTAGAGTTTATATTACATTTCAGTTACAGAAAACTTGGTTTGGAATTTCAGATAGTTCCTTGCTGCATTGTTTTGAGCTGACTGTCAGAAAGAATTGAATATAATCTGATAAAATGGAGAATGCCCAGTGCACTTAATGCAGAGTGAGGAGGTGTTGATGAAGTTAGGGCCAGATTTCACTAGTTTTGCTCACATGGATGAGTACCTCATTTATCAGGTGGGTCCTCTTCTTTCTATGGTTTTAATTCCCATTCTTATTCTGACATAATCTCTTTCTTACAAACATCTCTATCCACCTTCCTGCCTTGGAGAAACTGCTGTGGTCTTAGATCCAGGGGCTTGTGTGCCTGAAGTCAAGCTGGAAGGATATAAAAGAGGTTCCTCAGTGTATAACCTCACATAGTGCTCACTTTTTCTTGGAATTTTCATTGGGAGATTTTGAAGGCAGGTCTGGTGGGCTACTGTTGGTAGCAAGTGAATATGAACTTGTAGAGAGAAAAGTTCTTCAGGTGTACAGAGCAGCTGTTTGAGCATAAATATGTTCTGTTTTTCTCATGGACTCCTATATTTAAATGATTCCTGCTCAGAGACAGAAAATCTACCTTTTCCGGCTAGAAAAATATTAAGGATATGTCCTTCCCTTCCACCTTTTCTGCAAAATTTTCCTCCGTATTTTTTGTAATAGGACAGAATTATCCAGCATTTTACTTCATGGGACTTTTCACTGATTGAAAAGAACAAATTTGCTTCGGAACTGGGGTTTGGATTTGATTTCCTTTGTTATGTTTTGTTTTGTTTTTCTGGTAGAAAAGCCAGACTTCAAATCGCATAGCAATATAAAAAATTGTAATGAAGTTAGAAAATCACAATGATGAGTTAAGGGTAAGTTAATAGGGTAAATTAAGGGTAACTTAATATGCTAAAATAAACATAGCAAAAATTTTACATTAAAAGGAAAAGACTCAAGTAAATCCAGTAATAAGACACATAATTCCATATTTTTAATGTAATTGCATTTATGGGAGTATGGGGAAACAGAAAGCAGAAAGTTGCCAGGCAACCATTTGTTAGAAGACAAATCTTCATCCAACTTTTCAGTAATTCTGCATTTAGATAATGAAAATTTATTCTGGTTTGTCCAGATGATCTATCAATGTTGTGTGTGAACTGTGGCCACACAATTGGGTGTGTATTTGAAAATGTATGGGGTCTCAGTTCATTATAAAATGAGAAAGAAAATCTGAGAAAAGCAATATACAGTTAAGTACAACTGACATGAAATGAGACTGGAAGACTCAACAAGTTAAGATTATTTATCCAACTATATTCCAGACTCCAGATCTGAGATCACTAGTATAATAAAATTACCTCAGTTCTTTCAAGGGCATTATGGTTAAAAGTCATCCACAGTTGCCATTTACAAGCCCTTTTTTTTCTCACTTCTCTATCTTCTCACTTGTTCTTTTACTTTTCAGTGTAGCAATGTAATCAGTTACACTGAGGAGACCTACATTTCAAATAGCCCAGCAATGTGAGAGCTTCCAAGCAATGAAATGGACTATGAGTGCATAAATACTGTTGGTTATTTTATCATTAATGTGGGAAAGGCCATCTCAAAAGAATTACATATCTTTATATCAGAGGCATCGTCTCTTGTCTGGTTTTATCATCACAATTTATACAATTTTTCCAGAGTAGGATCACATTGCTCCCTTCTTCCACAAACTGACTATTTCTTCCCCTCAAACAGTTGCCTCTTTCCCTTCGACCCTCCCAAGAATCTTGGAGAAAACAGTTTACCAGGCTTTAATAACAAATCCTGGGACTAGGGTAGCCCAGTGCTGTCTCTGATGGCTCTCCCAGTAATGCTGTGGTAATGGGAAATATCTGGTGATGAAATTTTCCAGAAAGTCTCACAGCCTTTGACATGCTGTTATGCTGTCCATGCAGTCTGTCTTGTGTAGTCCTCAATGCTACAAGTCCTCACACTGCATAGAACCAACCTTCCTGAAATAGAGCCCTTAGCTCTGAACTGAACTGAGAAATTAGGTGGGAAATCTGTAAGAAGTTTGTGGACATAAAGAAGAAGACACAGCCTCCAGGACAAGCAAGTTTATTTCTGTGGAAGCATTGTCAAACTTGGTATAGATCTGCAGTAAGAACCTAAGCTGTAAAAAAATTGTAACTCACAGGTACAGTTCGCAGGAGTGTGGAGAAAGCACATTGGTGAGGTATCACACAAACAGGACAACTATATATGTACATATGAGGCTAAGAAATAAATGGGTTGAGAAGGGGAAATAATTTCTCACAGAAGACCTAGATAGTATTTTGAACTTAAGTGAACAGTATCTTTGATCATAAAGAATGCCAAAATAAATATTTGAGAGCTACTTATCTTTAATCTCATGCAAACAAATGAAAGGCTGACTTTCTATTCTCGGGGTCTTTGCTACCATGAAATATTTTGAAACAGATCTTCAAACATACTTGAGCAGTTAACAAGAATATATATACTTCCCTTGATATATTGACATGTATTCTGCTTCATGGCCATAGGATTAGTTCTAGATGGTTTCTTCTGAATAGTTTGAAGGTTGAATTTTAACTGCCAGGATTTTCTTGTTGCTGTAGTAATTTCACTTCTTATTTCAGGAGATCTGCATAATCATATTTCTTGGCAGGGTCCCATAGAATTGCAGATTTGACTTGCTGCCCTACAAGGCTAGCCATGGACTTTTATAGAGGTGGATCAGCTTACATTTTTTAATTGGATTTAACCTGGTTCTCATTACTTGTGACCAAAGGAGGGGAAGGAAGGTTTTCTAAAGGTGTATCACCCAGGAATAGTATGGCCAGCAGGACCAGGGCAACAATTGTCCTGCTGCACTCACCAATCGTGAGGCCGCACCTCAAATCTCATGCTCAGTTTTGAGCCCCTCACCACAAGCAGGACATTGAGGTGCTGGAGCATGACCAGAGAAGGGCAACAGCGCTGGGGAAGGGTCCAGAGCACAAATCTGATGCGGGGCAGCTGAGGGAGCTGGAGATGATCAGCCTGGAGGAAAGAAGGCTCAGAATAGAACTCAGTGCTCTCTACAACTATCTGAAAGGAGTTGTAGCCATGGGGTCAGTGTCTTCTCCCAGGTAACAAGTGACAGAGCAGAAGGAAATGGCCTCAAGTTGCACTAGGGGTCTTTAGATTGGATATAGGAAAACCTTCTTCCCTGAAAGTGTGGTCAAGTGTTGGAACAAACTGCTCCAGGAAGAGTTTGAGTCACTAGCCCCAGAGGTATTTAAAAGACCTGTTTGATCTTGGTGTTTGCTGAAGATCTGCACAGGCATGTAAGGTAACGTGTTCTGTTGCCTGGGGATAATCCAGCTTTAGCCTAGCTCCTTTTTTTTTAACAACCCTGCAGAGACACTTTAAGCCTCAGTTTTGCCTGTGCAGGCCCGTGGGTTTGTACCGAAACTGAAGCAGTTAAACAATGTGGAAAAGAGGTTACTTAGAGTCTGAGTTCAAAGTCAAGACAGAATTATCATGAGATATTAACACAGACAGAAAATCAGAGAAGAAATGGTGCAGTACCAGTAGCACTGTAGTTGTGATAGAAACATTCTTTATGTTTTGAATTTTTATGTAAATAAGCAAGTTTTTGTCTGTTTATTTGATTTGGTTGTGTATTTAATTTGTTATGTTACCAAAGTCTGTATAAACAGAAAGGCTGCCAATTACAGTTATAAAAAGTTGCAGTAGAATGAAAGTATTAGTGCTTGGGAGATTTCATAACTCTGTGTTTGCCTTCCATAGCTATTTTCTGCTGGAAAAATCACAGACACCAGGGTAACTGAGCTGAAGGAACAGTACACCCTGCTGCATGAGGCTGTGATAAGGTATAATATTCCTTTTTAGACTTTTAGTAGCCAAAGCATTATGTTTTTAAAGTATTTTCTGCTCATGCTGAAGCCTAACTATCATTTAAGACTTTCTTACAGTTACAGTTCATAAACAGGAAGCCAGAACACAAGGTTGAAAACCCATATTATTTAATAGGAACTTTCAAGGTAATTTGGGATACTTAAATAATTATTTGAAACACACCTTTGTTTCTAATACAAACATAACAATATTGGCAATGGATGGACAGACTGCAACAGACAATTTGCAAGTTTAAAATGAATATGTATATGAATATGTATATGAAAATGAATATCCTGTAGCCAGAATTGTAATATATGAAAAGACTTACCTACTGAGCTGACATCATAGAGAGCAACTGAGGAAGTTAAAGGCTTGTTTCTAAGAAGGAAAATGAAACTGTCACTCCTAAATAAGTATGAGTTTTACCCTCTGAGAAGAGTGACAGTATTAGACAGGGCTGCTAGAATCTTAAGCTACAGAGTAAAATGAAATTTGGAACTTAGGTGTAGTAGTTGTGAGCCTGCCCTGCACCAGTACTTGCTGGAGGAGAGCAGAAATCATGCTCATAGCCTGATGCCAGGCTTGGGGAAGGCATGTGTGAGTGGAAGGAGAGAGACAGAGAGGGACAAAGGGGGACGCAATACTACAGCTCTACCAGGTGAACAGTGTGTGTCCCAGAACACAGCAGTCCCACTGAAAATACTGCAATACTACATCAGTATTTATTAATAATAATTTTTATATTACTTACAGCATACCTGTAATTATCAGTAAAATCAGCATCATGATATTCCTGTTAGATTCTCGTTATACATACCGTAATATCCACCATATTACCAATATTTTATCCCGCTTTCACTGACAATCCAAATTAAAAACTTTATGGCAATTCTGTCATTAAAGCTAAAGCTAATGTAAGTATTCTAAGACTAATTCAGGTTATACCTGCTTATTTGGATTATGCTAGGATTTGCTGTGTCTCCTGGCAGTCTGAGTAGCAACAAGTGCAAAGTAATGTAAAGTAATTTGAAAATGAGTTCTCAAAATACTGAAATAATAGTTTTTCTTGAGGATAGCTGAGTCTTCTAGTTTTGTCTTAACAAAATGGGGAGTTGGGATATGGTTCTGACTCTGCGAAACATCATCTGACTTTATTTCAGATTACTGAGATAGATAGCAGATCTTTCTCAAAAGCAAAATTAAGAACAGCACTGCTAAACCAGTTCAGGTGCCTAGAAAATATAAGAAGACTTTTCTAACTGCTCAGATCTAAACATATTTTGTGGGGTATGGATTAATAGATTGAGAAGGTTTCTACCACACTGGTGTTCACTAGGCTGAAGCAGAAATCCAGTAGCTGCTAATTCGTTGATTTTTACCCAGTGTTAGTTTGAAAACAGTCTTTCATTGGAAAACTACAAACATATTCCTACATGTTTTATGTATTTATACAGTACTCTTTTATACAGGATATTCATTTATGTAAAGGCAACACCTTTGTGTGAACAGCAAGTGGAATAGGGCTTGAGTGTAAACAGGCCTCAGCTGTCCTTTCTGTCACACTTAAAACTACCCTTAACAGAATGCACCAAAAGCATGAAAATGTTCAACGGTGGATTACGTCTCTCATTCTTTCCATCATTCTCACAAGTGTATGAAATGGCCATATTTCTGTAAGCAAGTGCATCAGAGAGCATGATGTCACATTCTGTATTAGATTGTAGTTATGTGTCACAGCAGAACACCAATGTGTGAACAAGCACTAATTCCCAAAGATAAATTTCTCCTACTGCTGAAAAAAAGCAAGGGAAATCAATTACCAAAAATCAATCACGATCTCCAGTATGTTTTCAGGACATCAAAAATGGTATTCAGACATCAAAAGTGGTATTCAATTGTCCATATGTTAACATCAGTATACATGCTCATCTTAACAAGGTACCAAGGGTCCTACGACGGTCAGTAGAAAGAAACAGGGACCACACACTTCTTCCTCATTCAGACATCTGCAAGGGTCTGGTTTTCTCCCTCTGTAAGGACTGTCCTGGTGGTAAGTGCAGTATGTGTGTATATCCTCTCCTGCAAAGAACCCTTTGCAGAATCAATACTGCTTTTTAATTGCTAGTTTCACCCTAATATGTGCAGTACAGTGCTAGGGATCAAGAACTTATTTTTTCACATATTATAGTTGAATTCAATCCCTTTCCTAATTAATGCCCATCTGTCCTAGTGTTGTTGCAATGCCATGTTAGGACAAATGACACAGGATGAGGTTTTCAAACTGTGTTTTCTTCTTTCCTTTATTAGCATATAAAAATTTCAAGGAGAAAGCCTTATACACCTTAAGCAGCACAGTTCCTGCGATAGCTGTGCCAGACTATTGCAACTGATCTCTCTGCTATATAATACAAATTTGTCTAATATGGTGAATGCAATTTCTCTGTGTGCAGGTAATTTCCAAAGCTGTTGGCAGTGCACACAGAGCTAAAAGTGTTCAGTGCAGTCCTCTGTTTAGTAGCAAATTTATTTCTTGCTTTCAGTTTGGCACAATTTGGCATTCTAAAAGCTGGAAGATATCACCTGGCAGATAGCTACTTCGATACTTTTCTTCAAAGTCTTAAGTGCTTTTGAATTTATGTTCACTTAGAACAGGCTGTCATCCCATTGTGGGGCTGTCTCACCCATCCACTTTATAGTAAGGCTGCATCTAAAGTTGAAGTATCTGAGCTTGTATTTGGCCCCTGAAAACCCTTTTAGTCACTCAATTATGTGGCCTAGTTGTAGATTTTATTTATATTGTCTCAATTTAGGAACCTAATATGAGTATTCTGAGAAGCCAAACTGGAAGATACTCAGATAATAATGAAGATTCAATAGTAGATTGAGAATCTTATTTTCTTAAGCCTCTGCTAAAGTACTAATTATTTCACAAATTCAAAAGCTGCCACATCAGACTGCACAAACTTACTTTTGTGGTCATGTGATTCTATATGTGTATATTGTGTTGATGTACAGTTATTTCTTCATTGTCCTCAGTTAAATCAACATGAAAAAATACTGTTGGCATCTGTAGGGGGCAAAATCTAGATTCAACACTCAATTCTTGTTTCGGTTTTTCTTTTTTTTATTATCCTGAAAACAATCAATACTAAAAATTTTGATTTTATGAATTCACTTATGTGCTTATGTAACTAGCACTTAAGATGTGTTATGAAAGAATTGTGTTTGCAATCATGTGTATTACTACAATCAATTCTATTTTCTCTCACAACTGCGTGCATTCTGTTAGATTTAAAGAAGATTGAAATATCATATAGAATCCAGTGTCAATAAGCCAGTTTATTTTTCCCTTAATATGTATGTGTAAACACATGAAATTATTTGTTCATGATGAAGGCACTGTTTTCTGTTGAAGTCTGGGGTTTTCTTATTTTCTAGTTTAGAAAAAGGAAGTGGTTATCTAGGGAGAAATGTTGCACGAATCAAAACTTTTTCTGCTGTATTATTTCAACTATGTTTGTGCAGTATAGTCAGTTGTATAGTTTGTGGTTTTGTTATCATATTGCCATGTCAACGTTATTCTTTATTGTGGTATGTAATTTTATTTTTCTGTTTAAGCCATAGATGTCAAATTTGAGCCAAAATTTTATGTCTGCAGTTTCTCAATTAGGGAAATTCTAAGTTCCTTTGTTTTTAAAAAAATTCTATTGCACTATATTTTTAATTAGTAAAAGGCAAGTGATAGAGTTCTTTATTCTTCTACATAATTTGTGACTAATTTTAGTATACCATTATATAAAAGTCATAATGTAGTAATACTGACGAGGCATATGCAATGATTTCTATAGCATAAAGCATAAGTTTATGTGTTGTGCATTGTATATGAATTTTCATACTGCTGTTCCCTTTTAGAATTTTCCATAATAATACAATAATCAATGTATTTTACTAACAGCCTTTAGGATCTTTTTCAGCTGTCACCACACAGGTTCCTGAGTATATTATGAATACTAGTCTCCAGAAACTGACAGGAGTGATTTTGTTGTTTCTGTGGAGCTAGTCTGGTGGTACAAGTCAGATCATTGATCATTGATCTACAGGCCTTAGAATAGGCTTCTACAGATGTCCACAGATGTATTTGCAGCTTGTGTATCATAACATGAATTATTTCAGGTCTTGGTAGCACTACAGCAGTAGCTAGATATAACTCATCACTGGGTAGATGTCCCGGTGTTTATTAAGAACTTATAATCATCATATAGGCCAGACTGGGCCTTGTTGTGGTGAATACTTCACTACCCTAGGTCTCCACACTGAATCAGATCTAGCCTTTGGTACTTCTTAGGATAAATGGATTCCCTGTCTCTTCATTTTTGTCTAGGAAGTGTTAGACAAATAAATTATATTAAGTAACAATCTGTTATCCGGTTAAAATTAGATGATATGAATCTCACTCCAGCTGTAGGTATGCAGAAAACCCCCTGATTATGCTGCTCTCATGGCATCATAGGATCACTTGGGTTTGAACAGAACTCCGGAGGTCCCACCTCCTACCCAAGGCAGGGTCAACTAGGAGGCCAGACAAGATCATTCAGATCTTAATTCCATCTCATCTTGAAAACCTTGAATTAGATATTATACGTACGTAAAGAAGTGTAAATACAAAGCTTGTGCTTCACATTGACTAGTTCTAAATTTGTCTATTCAATGTAGTTTACAGGAATCTGAGACCCAGCTGTTTCAGGAAGCCGAACGCCTGAGTGCAGAACTGGGACAACAAAGTGAACTGGAAAAAGCAGAACAGCTCCCAGAAGAGGCTTCCAGTGAAGCTTCCCAAATAAGGCAACAAGTTCTTAGCAGCCGAAGTGAATACAATGCTGTTAAAGGAAGAGTGTATGAAAATCGGTTGAAGATAGAATGGTAGGTGAAAGTGGTCAAAGGCTGCTAATTTTGTCATAGCTAATCTAAAAAGATGATAAACAGAATAAAAATCAATCTTCTTTACATTTTACATGGGCAGGTTTCTTGATGGCTATTGTTAAATTAATTGCCACAAACTCCCCAGTAACAGCAACGTGTCAATGATGAATAAATTTACCATGGTGAGATTTGTAGATAATTTTAAATTTAGAACGTGAGTGGGGTTCTTTAAAATGCTGTTAAAAAATTATTCCATTGCATGAATAATGTTTAGGTAGGGAAAATTAACATGAACAATTCTAGTCTAGGACACCTTCAGTACAAATATTTAAAGTGTCTGAGACCTGTTGGCTTGGATTTTATGGAACAATGTCATAAATAGACCCAATGCTATTTTTAACATTAGTAGCATGGTGTATTCAATTTTTCTATTCAGGTATTCAAAGGGGAAGAAGTACTTGTATATTCTAATGTCAGAAAAATGATAAATTTGCTGTGAAAGGAGTGAAATCTTAACATTTCTATATAAGGACAACAGTTCAGAATTAGCTTGTTATTGTATCTATTTCAATTATCTGCATACTTTAGAGTAAAATTACAAGCAGAATTATTGCTTTTGCAAAAATATGTACCTAGGCAGATGAAATCAGATTTTTGTTTTATGGGAGACTTGCTATTTTTACCATCTTCAATCCAGCTGTATTGCCATTGGTGTGTATATAAACGCAAACACACAATGTCAGCACCTCAGCAGTTAAGATTATTATTCTGCAAGTAAGTCAGGAACAATGTACACACTGCATGGAGCAGGTCTTTCTGGCAATTCTGTCTTGATTTTTTTGGTTTTTTAGAGCCAAGTGCTTGCTCTAAGAGAAAAAGAAACTTGAGAAAGAAGCAAACTGGGAGTGGGAAAGAAACATGGAAAGCATCTGGAAAAAATTATTTGCTATGAGATAACTAAGAAACATGAAATTTCCTGAAATAATTATTAAATACAGAATTTATTGCAATTTCCAAGCAGTCCAGAAATGAGGTCTTCCAAAGTATCAGGCTTTTTAACTATTTGTCTTCATATCTTCTTGAACATTTTTCACTGATTTTGCACCGATTTCCAAAAAATATTATGAGGATTTATATGCTTAGGGAATATTTTCCCCTTCTCTATTTTCTACTTCCAGTCAAAATGAGAACTTCTTCTATACAAAATGCAGTGTAGATATTATTTCAATTACCCTTTCACATTTACTGGATTAATTTTTATATATGAACTGAATATCTTGCAGATTAAAATGATTTTGGGTCAGTCATGCTATAAAAAAATGTAAACTGATGTCTTATGTATTGCCTGGGATCAAACCCAGCTGTACAGTCTGACCAGAAGTCCATGAGGTGCATTATCTAATGGAGACCAAAAGTGCAGCCCCAGCCATTGTGATGTGGAGATTTCGCGAGCCAAATACAGTCCTCTGTGTTTGGGAATCCTCAGTTGACCCCGATTCCTTTGAACTTCTCCCGTCTCCTCCAGAACAAACTTCTGACATTGCAACATGCTGGGCCAAGCCTTCCACAGATTAACTACGTAAGAGCTGCCACCACCTTGCTTTTTTAACCTGACTCCTGCAGCTTCATTTAGTGCCCTGTAGTTCTTGTATTGGATGAGACAGTGAGTACCTGATTCGCTGCTGCAGAATGGTTTGATAGATGTCTTTTGTACAACCCCTTCCCGCTTTAATCTGTCAGTTTTCAAACTCGGGAGCTACAGATTATTTAATTGTTCCTTGTTTGGAATCTATTTCATGCACGATGGTAGCATTGGGTCTTATGCACGTTGTGGGTGTGGAGTGAGAAGGATGTGCCTTGGTTATATGTGGATTTGCTTACTGGGAGAGAAATTCCAGAAACATTCAAAAAATAATACTGATTTTGTGTTGGACTAGTCTAGAATGAACAGGGCTAGTACAATATGTGTGAAGAATGGGTGAGTGAATGTAGTAGAGAAATGAGAAATAGACTATGAAGAACACCAGATGATGAGTGTGAATACATGTTTGTAATGAAGGGATGAGTTTGGTGCCTGTGAAAGTGGAAATAAACATCCAGAACAGAGCTGTGAGTAGCAGGTGATCTAGTAGTAACACCGATGTAAAATGAAGACCTATATGCTTGCTGGTTTTATCCAAAGAGTAAAGCAATGTTTTCTGAAAGATCTGTGTGCATGGACAATGTCAGAGACAGAGGGGAGGGAAGATGCATCAAAGGTATTAGTTTGCTGTTCTGTTGCTGCTTCATTTCTTAGGATAAAAAGTCATGGTCCAACCTCTCTTGGCCCTTGATCTCTCTGGAACACAATTTCCCTTGTTGTCCAACTGTGTTAATGCAGTCCCAGCTGTGCTTGGCACTCACAATAATTTTCTCTTTGGGAATTATGACTAATGGCTGTTCAGTCTGAAAACAAATGTTGTTTATTTACTTTTGTATGTATAGGAGGCAGGGAACGTGGAGGGGGAAAGGTTTTGAAGGATTTATCTGTGTCTCTTATCTACTGCTTTATCCTTTTTTAAGAATGTCTACTCAGACCTAGTGCTGAGCTGGAAGTGAGAAATCTGATCTTGTTTCCCTGGTTCTGCAGATCTCTGTTGCCCGTTTCTGTAAATCTTTCTTTCATTGAAGCATCTCTCCTGTCTCTGATGCCTTTGTTTCCTGCCTTAATTCACTTTCTCTGATATTGATACCTAAGAGTACTTAGCACTTTTTTTGCATTCAGATTCAAATCTGAAAACAATGACAGATTACCATAACATTAGCAAAAGTCTCAAGGTCTCTTAATATTCCATACTCTTCTAACCCTATTTCATTTCCTATTTACTTGCCTCTGTAAACAATTTTTCCGGACCTTTCTTAACAGCTGAAGATGATATTTCATCTTCATCTTCTGTTTTGATTCTTTATTGTTCCAATGAATAGTCAACATTCCCAGAATGAATTAAATTGCTTCCAGCATTGGAGTATCATCAGGTTTTCAGGAATTTTGTGACCTTTTTCATGGTTTGAATAGGTACATGAGGTATTCAGTGTATTTCTTGACACACTTTAGCTGTCAGGGAAGTCACCCTGAGGGTGACTGCATGCATGGGGCGTGTTCCCACTGTAGGTACGTGCCTCCTCTTCCAGTTTGTGGCCTATCCTGCCATATGGATGTACTGGGCTCATTGCTGGTGTGTCCGCCTGAGAGCTCAGGGGGAGAACAAGGCTTGGAAGGATTGGACTGAGCTTATAAAGCTTGGGCTACCATTCCAAAGTCAGAGTTGACTCTGTGAGCACTCTTCCTTTTAAAAACTACTTGGCAAGGGTAATAAAGTAAAACAAGTCATTTCCACTCAGTTCTGCTAAAATTGCATTCAGAGCCATGAAATTTCTTCATACAATTAATAAGAAGCCTCAGTAAGTAAGAATATAGACCAAAAAAATCAAATTAGCAGAACAAGAAGGAAAGGATCAGTGTGATCAGCAAGGATTTGTTCTGGCTCAAGGAGACATTTCACTTCAATGTTTGTGTGAGGCTTGGAGTTCTGGTTTATGAGGCAAAATTAGGAAGAACTGCTTTTCTTTATTACACAATGCTATCAGCAGTAGTTTATTGCTGAGAAATAATAAATATTAAATCTAAATCTGTCATCTAAACAACTCATTTAAAAGTAAGCAATTGATTTGTACTTAATTCATTTATAACAAGAGTTTGTGAGATAAAAGGTGCCTGATACTTGGAAACAATTTTATTTGAAAGCCCAGGTCCAATCTCCAGCTATGACAGTGATTTGTTCAGGTAACAAAACAACTCCTCACTGAAGTAGTCTGTGAAACTTCATGCAAGTCAGAATTGCAAAACTGACTTTGTCCTTGTAGAAGCATTGCAAATAAGGAAAACTACTTCAGCACATGTAATTATTTCTGTTATAGTCACTCAATAATTAAAAAATGAAAAATTAAGCTGTTAAGAATTACAGCCCATAAGTAAAATAAATAGCATCACAGCTGAAGTTGTTATCAGCTGGTCTTGTGACTGCATTCTCTGGTACCTACAAACTAATTACAGCTCAGAGCCTTACAGGAAGCTTGTGCTGGCAGCTTGTCAGCTGAGATAACTTCTACCTGTGGTCACTAGGTTTTAGTTGTGAGGTGCTGAACACCTTCTATGGATTATCAAGCAATCCCAGCTCTGAGAGAGAGTAGCTGAAGGAGTTCACTTTCTTGCGTGATGGGACTTCTAATGATAACAATGTTGTGGTTATTTTGTGAGCTGAGGAAGTGAAATGGACTTCTGTTGACAACTACCACTACATTTCTTAATCTCTCCATCTTAATTTTTTATCTCTGTGTCAGCTTGCAGCTGTAAATGTCTCTCAGGGAAAAATCTGGAATGTATTTTTATTAATGGCCCAGTTTTCCAACTGCCTTTTTATTAACTTATTACAACTGCATCTATGACAGCTTTTCATGTACAGTACTCCTATCAGACTTCATAAAAATAAGTGTCCTGGTTTAGGGCAAATTTTGGGAGGAAACCTCCGAATGGGGTTCCTCTGGAAGAGAACAAACCCAAACAGCCCCTCCCCCACAACTGGTCCAGGAAAAAAACTTCCTTGGAGAAAAGTGGAAAAAACTATTTATTTTAAAAAAGGAAAAGCAAAAAAAAATTAAAATTCCCACAAGCACACAGTATGAATAATATGAAACAATAAAACCTTTAGTTGAAGTGAGATGGCAAATTGAGAAAAGTCCTTGCCATAGATGCAGTTCATCTCTCAGTCTCTTATCAGTTTCTCCGGCGCTGGAGAAAAGAATGCTGTCCTGGACCCCAAAAGGGGGCACAGGGGTGATCTTCCAACTCTCCTCTGGCTTTTCAGTCTGGAGCAGTTTTAAACAGTCCCAAGGGAAAAAGAAAAAGAAAAAACAGTTCTCTGCCCTAGCTAGCTAAAACTAACTAAAAAGCACAGGAGAACTAACTAAAAAGTACAGGAGATCTCTGTTCCACGCAGTCCGACCGAGCAGCCGCTGCACAGGGAGAGAGTCCCGGAGAGGAATGTGAGGAGATAACATAGTCTTCAAAACAAATTGCACTCTAAGAATAACCTTAAAGGTGCAGAACACAATATACAGAACAGATGATTGGGGATACAGGCATCATAAAGTCACTCTAGGACAGTAAGAAGAGCAATGTTAGAAACATTTACACACATTAATCTTTAAACTTGAGAGTTTTAACTTCTTTCCATTGTGTGTATTGTTAGAGGTATAATACTGATAATAACATGATGTCGAAAAATACATCCATCAGGGAAGGGCTATAAAATAATGGGAAATTTAAATGCCTAATGCCAGGTGCAGCTATTTTGTTTGTTGTCATTGATGTCTAAGTAAAACAGTCACGAGGTTGATATCCATATAACACAGATTAAAAGATTCAAATGCTAAATGGAAAGACCAAAATTCCTCTGCTTATCTTAAATTAAGCTTCTGTGTTCATCTATTAAATCAGAGACTAAACTTAAATTCTCTGAAGAATCTTATTTGATTTCTAACTGTGTGTTAATCATCCTCCCTCCCCTTTAGAGACCACAGAGAGATATTTGTTATCTTCAACCGGTAATTTATGTCATCCTAAAACAGTCACCTGGGATGTGAGATGACCTACACTTTGGAGGTCCCAGTTTTTATCCCTGACAGTAAGGAAGCCCAGGATGTTAGCATGGGGCTGCCTGACTTCTGGCTATGGGCAGCTGGCTCAAACTCATTGCTCAGAAGAGAGAGATTTAACTTCTTTCTTTTTACCCATTCTTTTCTTTTCACACTTCCCCTGTGTCCTGGTTTAGGACTTTTAGTCACTCTAAGACACCCTGGTTTTTGTGTGGAAGTAGTTGGTCTGCCAGCTATTTAGGTACCTTGGCCCTTGTAATTCACTTGCTGTTGTTTATGTCACAGAAAATGAAGTGTTCAAATCATTTTACTTTTGCTGGCTGGAAAAGTCTTTGTTGTGAAACTGGAATGGTTCCACAGGAATCTGTCCTCATGAGTGAGGAATGTGACAAAATGAAAACAGTGTCAATTTTGCTCTCCCTCCTGATCTTTGGTACTGCTCTTTTGATCATCCAGTGTATGAAAGAGGGCACAGCATGGTCTAACCACAAGCCCTGCAGTACCTCTTTAATCACTTTGCACAGGACTAATTTAATAATATTTCGTGACAGTCAAAAAGTTATGGGTATTTGTGCAAAGTAGACATTTCCTATCCTTAGTATGATTATGACAGTCCCAAGGAGTTCAATTAGGAGTACTGCCAAAATGGGTTCGGAATATGATTTCGGAATTTTGGAATTTTTTAAAAATTAATTTTATAAGTTTTGGGGGAAATTGATTTACGTTCAAACTTTTTCTTTAAAAGATTTTGTTTTGCAAACTCATTCACTCTATGAGTGTTCAAATGCTGGCATTCAAATTAGTTTTCAGTCTTTACCAGTCCTTGTAGAGGCCATACTTGTAGTCTGCCCATACTAATATCATACATGAATATCATACATATCATATATCAACAACATCTACTCTGTATTCATTTTCTCTTTGCTCTTCATCTGAGCTTCTTATTCATGGGAGAGATGTTGTTTTGTTTTGTTCTGTTTATATTGCAACACCACCAACCCAGTTCTCTTTTTTTCCCACTATTTCTTTTCCTTAACTAGAAGTATGTTGCCTAAGACTTCCAGGTACATGCTTCACTCCTTTAGTTGGAGGACTCAACTATGAGAAAGAGTTTATTGAGAGAGAGGGGGTGGTGGAGTGGAGGAGGGAATCTTAAATCAGCACTGCTAAAGGGTTGAGCATAAGGTCCTAGGGATGGTCCTCCATGAGGCTGGCTACTGGGAGACTGATCTCTGTTCCCGTGACCACACACTTTCTGAAACCTGAACCACCACCACCATACAAAGTCTTGCACTGCTGCTGGAAGAAAAAAAAAGAAATAGCAATCAGCTGCCTCTTTTCTTTATCAGCCACACTATGAGGTAACTGTAATAGCTGCTTTGGGTGGGTGGGGATGCCCAGGAGTCCCTTGCCATTGTTATAGCTCCAAGTGACAACTGTTTTAAGGAATCTTCCTTTCCTTTATGGAAGTCCCTTAAGGGAAGTCCCTTTCCCTTAATGCTTCCCTAATTTAAAGAGTTATTTATTCTACCAGACTGCCCTGGGTCTCAACAAAACTTGACCAGGCCATCCTCCCACTGGAGTTATAAACATAAATTTAAGCACTGAAGTTAATTCTTTGCTATACCTGGTACAGAGGATTTGTTTGTTCCACCTATTCCTTAGCTGCAATCTTTCTTTCTTTATAGCCTGAGACTCTGAAATGTCACTGTAGGTACTAATTGCATGCAAGAACCTGCCCCCTTGTTCCCAGTGAATAGCACAGTGACCCCGTGAAGTTGTTTGGTTGTGATGGCATACAGACTGCTGTAGCCCATTTACCTACCATAGGTGCAGAGCTGTTCTGTGCATGCACTGAGGTTGTGCCTTCAGTAGGGATAATTTTTTGTATTTGGCAGTATTTACCTACCTGCTACCAAGAAGCTCTCTCTTGTAAATAGAACAAGCTCGTTGGTTGGGCTCCCTTTTTATAACCGTTCCCTCATCTTTCTCAGGGCAATGTTACTAAATACCTACAAGATATAAGAGCTTTCCTGTTTTTTTCTTTCTTCCTTCTTCACTTCTTTAACATCTGTCCCTATTTTTGCCTGAAATTAAATTGCAATTTAGTTTTGGATATAAGTTAAGATCACTGTGGCTGTTCAATTTACTTTTCTAACATACTCCTTTGGTTTAGCCTATAACCCCTGGCATTTTTCAAGATTTTTTCCCACAAGATCCAGTCCAGATTTGAAGAGCTTCACTTACAGTTGTCAGAAGAGTAAATGTGTATGCGAAAACATTCATAGGAAGAAGAAGGTTTCTCACTAGCAGCTGCACTTTCTTTGATATTTGATGTCTTTGTGGCCATTTATTACCCACCTCCTCTTTCTTTTTGCCACATTTCCATGTTAACGTTTTGTTTTCTGAAGTTGGGAGGAGCTGTGGGTGTAGGGTGCTACTAGTAAAAGGAAAGGTTGAGTGAGGCATGAATGCACCCCTGCAGGAGGTGGTCAGATTAAGAAAAATCAGGTTCAAATGTTTAGATGTGTGCACTGTAGAAAAAATGTGTGCACCTCCATATACACCCCCAGTCCTTCAGGACCCCCTGTTACCAGTCAGCAAACTTCCTTTAAATCTGAGCACCTTCCATGCCAATTCACCATGTGTTTTAGTCTAACACAGGCCAGGCTTTCATATTCCTTATCATTTACTATATTACAGTAATGATTATTCTATTACTAATACAGTTAGTACTGCTTTGATTTTTACTGTAGTTTGCGAGAAGAAAAAAAGCTTCTGGAAAATGAATACGAAAGAATTTCAAAAGAAAAGGTAAGTAAAAAACATGAGAAAAGCATGTTTTAAGTTCCGTCAACTAACGTAAAAAAATCACTGAAAATTTTCTCAGTGTGCGTTTCTAGAGTTTATTTAAAACAGATTACGTAGAAAAGTAGACTTTAAAAGAAATAGATTTTATAGGCTATATTATATCATTCAATTTTGATAACTAGGGCAAGCAATAAATAACCGATTCATAAAAGATCTGGATTTTTTCTTTACTCAAGAAAATGCTTACTATATTCAGCAAATGGATACTGCATGTAAAGATATCTGTAGGTTTTTGGTTCTAGGATGTGAACATGAAAAATATATTTATAGTCATAAATCCTGAGGAATATATGTGGCTTTGTTGGAAATAAAATTCTGTTAGTATTGATAGAAGAAACACACATCCGGTAAAAAAAAAACACATTTCATATCTTGTCACTAAAAATGTTATCATCAGTCAATGTTGGTGAGTGTATGTTATCAGAAGCCTGCAAAATGTAAAAGGAAAAATACCATTAACCTGGTCTTTTACTTCATTTTTAAAGAACGACAGTAAAATGATGCAGTTGAAAGAAACTTGTGATGAGCTCAGCAAAGAAGTAATCCAGAGGAAAGCAGAAATTGATTCAATAAAAGAAGCTGTTTCATCCAAGGAAAAGCTGATATTAACAGATGAGGAAGAAATGGAAAAGCTTCAGAATATGCAGACTCATTTAAAAGTAACACAAAATTAATTGTGCCTATGTATCTGAGTGTGTGTGCATCTGTGGGTGTACATGTTTTGCCCAAAGGAGCAGTGAATCTTCTGGATGTTGTCATTCCAAATTCATTATATCATACAGTAAATATTAGACCATCTTCCAATAGGAGTGAAACATGCTGCTGTGCCATATCCTTATTACGCCTTTAGGAAATTCTAATAGTCATGGTTTTGATTAAGAAGTGATTTCTATAAAGACATCTTAGTTGTGTTGTGCTGTTGTAGGTTGCTCAGATTACAGTTAATATAGATTTATGCTGATAATTAAAAACATATCTGGGTCTACTTCTTCCCATGGTATAAATAACACCATAAGATGTATTAATAATATTCAAGTATAATTTTTATCTCAAAGACATACTAAAATTGTAAACATCTATATTTAGTTTTAAAAGTAGCAGCTAGAATTCTCTGGGAAAAACTCAAGTAATTCTAAAATGTTTCCTACTGATTTTCACAGCAGTTCTAAATGAATATTACTGCTATGAAAAGTCATCATCTTTTGAGGCTATTAATCAAACCTTTCTGTTTTGTTACTAGGCAGAGCTAGTTAGGATCCTTCATGTTCCAAAGCAACTTGCAAAAGAAACTGAGAAGTTNATATATGACTTCCTCTCGTCCCTTGGTTATAGAAATGATTGAGGATGGTTGTTGATTAAAATTAGGATCAACATTTTAACTGACACTTCCACAGCTGACAGTGTGGCCTGAGCTACAAACCCATTCTCCCTTGATCCTTCTGTACCAGCTGTGGAGTCACAGCTGCTTTGCTCTGTAGTCCTGACATGAGTTGCAGTCTCTAATACTTCATCAGGGGAAATGCAAAGCAGCACTCAGGCTTTTCTTTCCCCTCCTTCGTGGAGCTGAGGTCCTTCTCCTCTGAAGCACGGCATGTGCTGTTTTCTGTAAGATGAAAATCAAATTATCACTGTGCAGTTTCTGCCAGGTCTCTCACAGCTCCCAGCTGCCATCCAGATGAATGATGGCTTTTGTACCCCATTGGTGCAGAATTGCACTGAAGTTTGTGTCTCCTCACTGTTCTGCTTAATGCAACTCTGTCATCATAAATCTAAGTGTTACAGAGAAGCAATTTCTAAAACCTACGTTGTGCAGATTGCTATTAATGAAATATTTAAATGAGTCTTTATATTTGTGTCACATCATAGAATAAACTAACCAGAGTTCTGAGTTCTTAGGAAGAATATTTAGAAGTATCACACTGATGTATCTAGTGATGTTGACAGAAATCAGTTTACTAGAACTCTTTTTACTACTGTCATGGTGCTAAGCTGCCAGTTGGCCCCATGGCTAGCTGCAATTTTATTGTTGGACTGTACTGGAATTTGAAGGTTTTCACTGTCCGCTTTCAAGCATTCAACATATGTTGTTGTGAAATTATTCTGCTTGTCCACAAAAACTGGCAAATTACATTTTGTCTTTTAAATATGCATGTGGAAAATTTAACCCTTACTGCTTTGTTAAAATATATCCACAGTGATGCAAAGAAGAAGAATGAAGCCCTTAATGACAAAATAGAAGAACTGAATAGAACCCTGAAAGCCACTGAAAAAAGGACTGAAAAGATTTTGCAAGAAAAAGAAGATGTAATGAAGGAAATGGTTGAGAGACAAACTTTGATACAAAAGAATGAACGAGAATGCATTACTTTGACAAAATTACTAGAAATTAGCACCGAGAAGGAATTAGCTGTCCTATCAGACAGGTTAGAGTAGGAGACATGAGCCACATAGAAAAAGTGAACGATGCTCTGTTCTCAAAAGCCTATTTCTTTTTTCTGTTGTTGCTTCTATTTTCAAGTTTTATGCTGCAATCAGCGCAAATTATAAATTATCAGGTTTAGTTTTCACTACAGAAATGTTTATATAAAAATTTGGAATCTGGAGTCTAGGATCTGACTTGAGGAAGAACATCAAAAAGCATAAGTATTTGATAAAATCCTGTGAGAGTTTGCTCTTAAAAGTGAAAAATTTTAGAGGGCTTCTCTCTTTAGTGCACATATTTTCTTTCCTGGGGAACCCACTGAAAGTAATTTGAAGAAGAAGAAAGTATGTCAGTATTTTCATTTTCAAATGAGGATCATATATGTCTGCCCTCATGTAGTCCTGAATTTCAGTGGAGATTGGTTAACTGTCTCTTTAATATTCCCTTCAGTTACGATTTTATAATTACTTGGTAAGTAAAATAAACTGTTGGTTGAAGGCAAGCTTCCAATGATTCCTCCTTTGCAGAGGAAGATGTATAGTTGTAATTCTGGCTGTATGCTCAGCAATGATACTTCTGCCTTTCAAGGTTTGTATTAAAGGCCCATGGCATCTTATTTAGAAATGTTCCCTCATATTAAAAAATGTGTTTTCTTCTTCCTTTATGTACTAGATTCCCTGATCTTTTTAGCATATTTAGAACAGACTGTGAGACCTCACTGACATAATTAAGGTTTATAATTGATTATAGTTATAAAAATGCTCCCTTTTTAGGTAATTTTTGTCAGTAGTATACAAGTTTGTCTTGCTGAGCTATAGTGATGAGGTACTCAAAACCCATTAAAATAGTTGTGCCCATTTACATATATGTCTTGATTAAGTTACCTGTTTCTAAAATTCTGTGTCTATCTATATAGACAAATTCTGGAAAATAATTTAAATAAATGTCTCTTGGAGAGCAAAAAGCAACAAGATATTCTCAGTCACCATCAAACACAGAAAGAGAAGGAATTGAAAAGTTTAAAAAAGATAGAGTTACAACTGAAAGAGATTTGGGATTCCTTGGAAGGAGATAAGGCAAAGCATAAAAGACTCAAATCAGAGGTCTGTATGACTGCATTGATCGTAAAAACTGTAAATTTTCTTGTAAGAAATACTTCTGTGAAATCTCTTGACAGGCTACAAGGGAAAAGGGGGAAAGACAGTTATTTCAACTTCCTCATTTCCTCCTTGCTTTAGTATTTCACCCATTCCTCTTTCAGTAATGCTTTACTCTTCTCTGTTGTACTTAGTCTTTTGACTATTGTAATTTTAAAGGGAAGTACTATTCTGCTTGTGAATTCAAAGCATTTTCTTTCTATTCTGCTTCTAATTCTTTCTTAAAAATTTAATTTGTCTATAATTTTTTTATATTTTCTTTCTCTCATCCATTCTCTCTTTCTTATACATATTTTCTCCTATACTTACTCCTTGCTCAGTCTGGATTCTGAGTCATATAAAATTAATCTTGTTTAGTCAGGTGAATATTTTTTACAGCACTTGATGTTTCCTACCTGTGCTTCAAATTTTTCTTGGTCCTTTTATGCAATTCAGGGCAGAAAAGAGTCTTACATAATTGTAGTTTTAAAAAATAGCTATAAGTCTCAAAACTCATATGTACTTAGCTTTGCTCTTTAAACCACTCCAATTATTTCTTGATAATGCTTAATATTATTAAACAGTATTTTTTGCCTCCCTTGAAATTCCTTCTGAATTCACAAGTGTATTACCTAGTAATATAAGCTCACTTGGGAGAAGAGAGGAAAGGTCTAGAGCTACACAACAAAGTTTTGGATTGAATTTCCTGAAATAATGATTAAAGGGCTGACTCATATTCCAGACTTTGATCATAAAGCTTAAAGAGCTTCTGTTCAGTATCAGCTAAGAGAATCTGGGATATGGTATTTTTGCTTGTGTTCCCATTGAGGAAATGTTCCTGGATGGAGAACCACAATCATTTAAAAACATGTAATGCTTAAATCAAATGCCATAACTCACCAGCAGCTGTGGTTGGAATTCACAGTCTGGGGCGAGATCCACCCCAGATTCTGAGTCTGGGGAAAGGCATGCCATGAGAGACAGAAGTGGAATTCTAATCAGTATTTTACTCCAGCAGCTGCAGGAAACTATTCTAATGCAAATAGGCCACAGCAATAGAGTTGTTTTAGCCCATTCTCCCATGCTTGATGTTTTCTCTGATTCCTTTCCTGGCTCTGTTAGAAGAGCAAATGTGAAATCACTGCTCCTCTGCAGGGTGGCCAATTGAAATACGGTACTGCAGTAAGGAAGAGTCAAGTGGCCAGCCTGATTCTGCTTGGCTTTTGCTATACTGGGATGATTTTAATTTGTAAAACTTGGGAGCACACCTAGCAAAAATTTAAAAACAGTTTTTTAAGTAAATGAAATCTCTTTAACAATTTCGAACCCCAGATTTACATTTATTCATAGTGATTCCAACTGAAAAAATCACAAGAATTAATTGTATAAATACGTGATTGCAGAAGCAACAGTGCATCAGTGTGGTTCCCCAAAGTTCTGCAGAATGACTGGTTTGTAGAATAAGGAAATTACAGGAACACTTCCTTCAAATATGTTTTTCCTGTTACTAAGTTGTGAAAGATCAGCTGTTGCTAAACACCGACACTGTGTGTGAAAGAGAACTAGAGAACTGCTGCTCCCACTGTCTCCAGCCTAGAGCAGAACTGCTGCTCCTCTCTGGGTGGGCCTTCTCTTAGGCACTTTTGGCTCTCTCTGTGTTGGCCTGACCAAAGTTTAGCCCTGTCTTACGTGAACAGAAGTCCTCAATGGA
Organism: Donacobius atricapilla; assembly: GCA_013397315.1. NCBI lineage: Eukaryota > Metazoa > Chordata > Aves > Passeriformes > Mimidae > Donacobius > Donacobius atricapilla. The sequence goes on along the minus strand of WBMY01012610.1, from coordinate 70,468 downwards.
TTAGAGATGTTTATATGAGCTTTTTACTTTTACACAGCAGAAGTGGTAACTAATATATGCTCCACAGAAAAGCATTTTTGATCCCAACACGAGACTGAAAGTCACTTCCTTAGGACAGGCTTTACTGACATTTTAGTAAACCTAAGTCAAATCAAATCTCAGAGCTGGCAGCTGCAACTCCAGTAACTCCACACTTTGACCTTTACTCTGTCTCTTCTCCCTTTCCCATAATGCAAGTGAACAGCATTTAATTTTACAGTACTATCACAGAAGTGAAAATAACAAGTGCAAAACATCTACCTATCAGTATTGATTTATAGTGTTTTAAACTCTAACGTCTGGTTGGGATCTGAGCAAGATATCACAGGGTTGTGTGTATTATCTTTGAATCTCTCTCAGGTATACTGTTAAATGTAACTTTTTCCCATCCATATGAATTACAGATTTGCCGTGAGAATCATTTGGGTTGGAAGGGACCTTTAAAGGTCCTGCAGTAGGCAAGGACACCTTCATCTAGATCAGGTTACTCAGAGTTGAATGTTTCCAGAGATAGGGCATCAACCACCTCTCTGGGAAACCTGTGCCAATGTTTCAGTACTCTTGTCGAACAAAATTCTTCATTATATCGAATTGTCCCTCTTTTATTTTAAAATTAATATCCCTGGTCCTATCACAACAGGTCCTGCTAAATTGTTTATCCCCATCAATTACATGGAGGCAATATATGCCTTCATAGCTAAACCGATGCATTTATTTCTTGCTTTCTTATAACCCTATAGAATTTTTAAGTCAAGTTAATCACAATGAGGCCAGTACAGCTTTTTGTCTTACAAGTTATATCATATAAGTAGTTGTAGTGAGATTGATCCAGCTACATTTTAATCAGAGGTAGGTTTTTTAATGTATTCCTTCACATACTTGATGTTAAAATCTGATTGAATAAATGAATTTTCCCATAATGTATGTGAAAAAAATAATACATAAATATTAGTGTTATTAGATTTGACTTCCTAGAGTCTAATGAAAATCCTACTGTAGTGACAAAAGAAAAAAAAAGTGATATCCATTCTATGTAGGTGTGAACTCTTCCTTTAGTAAGTTTAGAATTTCACTCTGAAAATCCTCTGTGAATTTAGGTGACATTTTAATGTACTCTGTGTTTCTTATTTTTAATGACAGTTTAGTTACTAAAAACCATAAACCTTCTAAATTTGTGAAGTTTAATGTTCATAGTTCTTGAAAGAAAAATTTGAGAAACTTCAGTAAGTTGCTGAGGAACTCTACTCAATGAAGCGTTCTTGTAGTAGCTATTATAAGAGGAGAGAAATTTAATTTCTTAATTTGTATAGCTATTTCTAATACAGTATCTGCAGTTTACATTTTCCTCATTTTTTGTTTGCATCACTATGTGCTTGGTTTATTTTTGTAGGCAGAAATTAACTCAAAAAACAATGCAGTATTATTAGAAAGACGACACGAACTGCAGGAAGAGATTGAAACGATCAAGAGAGGTTTAGCTGAACAGGTGCTGAGTTCTGCTTTCTCATATTTTTTCATTTTGACCGTCTTCTATCATGAGAATAAAGGGTCTGTTTGAAGAAAAAAATAATGGGAGTTTCTAGCTGCAGCTTTCTGGTGAGAAAATGCAATAGTATTTTTTCAATTTTAAAGACCACTTTCCTTTCATTTTTAAAAACGTATTTTGGTATTACTGGCCACATACTAGAAGGTAGAAAGAAAATCTTTCAGAAAGAAGTCTTTCTGAATGTTGTTAATGACACTGCAGCTAGAAATATATTGTTATAGATTTCCTTTGGATATGAAACTGTGTCTTGTTGCAACAATAAAAACTTACCATTTGTACATTAAGATTTTTCATCTTCCCAGTTCTGTCACTTGTGGATGTCTGCACGCAGCACAGCCATACAGGGTGTGGAAATGCAGATACTTGCATTACAAAAGCATAAGTACTTGCCGCTACATAAATGACTTTTTAAGAAGCAATCTATTTCAGGCATACATTCTTAAGGTCAAACCTCATCTTCTTACCCTTATATCCATTTTCTTTATGTGTTTTGTTTGAATTCATTAATATTATCAGGTGGGAATCTGCTTGTATTTGGATACATATGCATTCCAGTACCTACATATCATTTTTTGAGATATGTAACTTGTGTGCCACAGACAGGCATGCAGTCAGTGGAGCCTGGGAAGCTTCCATTCACCTCCTCCTGAGGGCCTGACACTGAACGTACTTAGAGATTCTATAGGTATAAAGATCCATTCTGTCCAAGGGACAATAGCTGAAAGATGATAGACCAAGGAATAGAAATTCTCCTAGGTGATAATATATTCTGAAATGTTATTATAGGTCTTGTGCATGGTGTTTTAAAGCAGATTTTATTTTGGTTTTAAAACTATGTAGTCTGTACATTTGTTTACATTGGAGATAAAGTATTTACAGCTTTGGGGCTGCCAACACTGATACATTGTTGTGTTAGGATTTAAATTTAATCTCCTCTAGGAAATGATCTCAGATATGGATGCCCATGTGTTAGAAGAATGCATTGCTGCAGAACACTTGCTTTTCAAAGAGCAGGAAAAGTACAGAAATGAGTTATCCACACTTACACGTCTGACTTGGCTCAGAGCTGATGAGAGGCAACTGAAATGCAGGAATGTTCAGAAAGCCAAGGTAAAAAATTATATATTTGGAAGACTCTTCAGAAGTACAAGCTGGTATAGTAAGAAATTAAATTACTAGTGAGGAGAGCCCTGTGGACTCATTTCCCACCCTAGCTTTGAAGTTCCATCAGAACACTGGAAACTCACAATACTGTGGTGGTTTACTGGCAATTTGTGGTGCAGTGCAGTATGTTAACATATGACTCCATAATTGAAACAAGATGTTTGAAAGGACATTTAGAGCATCCAAAGGAGGGCAACAAAGATGGTGAAGGGCCCTGAGCAGAAGCTGCATGAGGAGGGGCTGAGGTCACTGGGTCTGTTCAGCCTGGAGGAGATGAGGGGAGCCCTCACTGCAGTTCCAACATCTGCATGAGGGGAAGAGGAGGGACAGGCACTGATCTCTTCTCTGTGGTGACCAGTGACAGGACCTGAGGGAATGGCCTGAAGTTGTGTTGGGGTCAGTGTAGGTTCAATATTAGGAAAAGGTTTTTCCCCCAGAGGGTGGTTGGGCACTGGAACAGGCTCCCCAGGGCAGCGGTCACAGCACCGGCCTGGCAGAATTGAAGCAGCGTTTGGACAATGCTCTTGGGCACAGGGTGTCACTCTTGGGATTGGTGCTGTGAAGGGCTGGGAGTTGGTCTCGATGATCCTTCCAACTCAGCATTTTCTGTGATTCTGAGATTCTGTAATTTTCTTTTAAGCCCATGGGATAAAATGAACGATTTCAAAGAAAGAGGCAGAATAGCAGACACCCTCACCTGAGATTCTCAGAAGTAAAACTCTGTGGTTTATTTTACAAATATATGAATATTAGAAGATAGACTGAACTATTACTCATTCCAAAATGAGACAGAAATTTCTATTTTCCTGTTACATTTCAAGACATAAATAATTACATTGATTTAGAGAAAGAGGGAAAGAAAACTTTTCCTATGACTAGTCATTTTATATGCTGCCTGCATTTTTCTGGCATGATGTGTGCTGTGATGTCACAGAGAATTTACTAAATAACAAATTGCTATACGGGAACAAGGTATTGATATTTCCAAAATGCATGTCTGTAATCAGATAAATTAGGTAAGCAACCCTTCTACCATCCTGGGAAATTCTGACTGTCTATAAAGTAGACAAACATGTCAGGCTTTGTACCTTCAATAAAATCAGTCCATAAACAAATAAATAAAATAATAGAAATTCAGGAACACACAGACAAGCCCAAAGTTGCAACACATCACCCACCAGCTTTTCCTAATACCATTCTCCTCCTCCTCATACCAGTGGGAGGGGAGAAAAGGCCAGTCAATTTAAGATTGATGGGCCAGGCTATTGAGGACTGAACACAACTAGAATCAAAAGATCCAGAAACTTAACAGAATGCAATTCTGCTCAAACATCAGTGATTGCTTAAAAGTCAGAACTGAGTAAAAAAGAAATTTTATTTGTAAAGGTACAGTTTCAATGGTTCATATGTCAAATAATCATACAGTGATGGACTTGACAGGCTAATCAGTAGAAAAAGTGGAACTTCAGAGAGAGGGAACCAAGCATTTAAGATGCAGCATCAAATTATCTACATTACTAATAGTAATTTTAAGCTTAATATAAATGGAAAAACTGTTTTTTTATGTTGTTGTAATAAAAACATTTCATTATAATAAGAAAAAGTTCTTATAATAATGTCAACTCATATAAGAGTTTTTCTGGGTAATTTCATTGAAGACATTTCTCTAATATATCTAAAGTGCTTACTAAATTTTATTTAAATTTCAGATTCAACTCCGAAGTATTGTTAAGGAACTAAAAAGAAAGAATCGTGAAGTAATCACCTGTAAAAAGATGAAAAAAGAAAACCAAAAAGAGTAAGAAAATAATAACAATATGTTATCTAAAAAAGTCTTCTAAAACAACTTTTATCCAAATAATATATGTATAAAAGGCTAATAATTATTTCTTCCACACATCTCATTTCTTCAGACTCCAAGAATTTACTAGCATGTATGATCTCATGCAAATTGAAAAGGATAAATGTATACAATTGATGCGTGCTGCTCAGTGGAAAGCAAGGGAAGCTGAACATCGGGTAAAACTGCTAGAAAATAATATAGAAATTTTAAGGAATGCTGTTATGACCAAGGAAAGGTGAGTTTAAAGTACACTGTAGTTCACAATTATAGAAATTTAAGGCTGGAAAAAAATCTTAGGAGGGAATCTATTCCATCTTCAATTATGCCCATATCATCCTTGGCAGTCATTATCCTGATTTTTAAAATCTGATTAAAACAAAGGCATTTCGAAACATCCCTCCATAATCTGTTCAAATTTCTTATACCACTAACAATCTACAACTAGCTTGAGCATCACCGCTTGGGCATCCCTACTTGTCAGAAAGTAGTTCTGAAGTTTGTCTGGCTACTCTCTCACTTTCCCACCCTTTACATCATAGCTCTTGGATCTCTCAGGTATTGCATTGTCATGCTGTTTCATTCCATATGAGCAACACCGTTGCACTCATATTTGCTATCCTTGGAGAAAAAGAGGTCTGACACACACGATTCCCTAATGAAGTGGCGCATGGAACTATTAAATGAGTCACTAGCTAGGAACGTGGCTGTCTAATTATGAAATTAGAACAAATTGAAGATTTTGGTTCAAACTCACATTGAATTTTATTGAATAATATTTATTTCAGATAAAATGTGGTTTCAATTTCCAAACAATCTTAGACAAAATTAAAGGTTAAATCCACAGCAAAGATAATGAGGCACAATAGCTGGTGCTTGTGACTCTCTTTATTCCTAGACCATTATTTAGTGGGGTTATCTTTTCACCATATTTTTGTCATCCTAGTGATGAAATTCTGCAATATAGACAGAATTACAATGTCTTGGAAATCTGTCCTTGGGCAAGTAGGGAGACAGTGAATAGCCACCTGTGTAAACAAAACAGGAAAACCAAAACTGAGTAGTTAAAAATAACTTTTTATTTTTATTTTTATGTTCCGAAAACTTCATTATTTGGTGCCAAAAAATTGCTCAATCAGACAAAGAATACACAAATTATTTTTTGTGACTCTCCTAATAGTTTGGTTTCAAAATCACACTACAGATAGCTAAAAAAGAAGTATAACTTCAGTCATTGAAGTGATTTTATCAAGATTTACAACGTGACATTTTGTGGTAAAATGTTGAGGCCTTCCCAGTTGATGAAAGAGGGGTTAAAAAAGGCTAATAAGACATATATTTTGTATAGATATCAGAAATATATAAATATAATTATTGATGTCCCTACTCGGTACAGATAAAACAGGTATTTTGGGCTCTGCAAAATAGATTTAAAACTAGTCAGAGGTATTGAATTTTCAGTAACTCTCTTGCCTGTGAAAAATATTTTTAATCCTGGTAATAGATTTTAGTATCAGTACCACTGACATCACTGCAACCTATGCAATTTGGAGGATAGAGTATCAGTCCAAGTAAAGTAAGAAATTCTCAAAAAATATTTTTAAAACACATTGCATTTCTGCAATACTGTTATACTTCCATTCTGAAGCTTGACTTACAGAACTTTAACTAAATTCAGTAATAACCTGTGGTACTCAAAATGTTATATATGTGGGGGAAATGAAAGAAAGCAGCTCCCTGCCCTGAATACAGCAAATCAGCAATTAATGATGGTGCCCATAAGGGAAGATATTTCATCTGCAGGTATTTTAGCAGGAGACTTTGCTTCTCCTTTCACTAGCTCTTTTGGACATCGACATGAATATCTTCCCAGTGTAGATAAAGTTGTGTCTCGATCCAGAAGTGATACCACAGGTCAAATGCAATAACTCTGTCTTGTGAGATGGTAAATAGTGACTATTTACTATTAACATTTGGTTACAAGAATATGTCTTTTAAATGAGGGACCATCATCCAGTGATCAACAAGGATGCTGGAAATAATGAAATCTGTTCTTTATTTTTATGTGATCTTGTCACTAACCTCCCACTTTGGGGTTTCTTTTATCTGTTAAATTGGCAATCTAATAATTTTCTTTCTTGTGTTAATGTTGTGACACACTGTTTTATAAACAGTAAATCTGGAGAACTTTGACTTGCAACCACAAAATAATTTGAATATTGTTATTTAAATAGAATGGCAGAATTTCTACATATTAATACCTTTCATCACAGTTTATGCCTATGCTCTTAAAGTTTATTTTTTATTGCTACTTGGGCTACCTGGTACAGAATAAAAGAGTAGTAGTGCAGTGCTCCCTATATAGCATTTTTCTTGAGCCAGAATTCAGTTCTTTTCAAGCTGGAAAGAATTTGCAAAAACTCTGCTCTCAGAGAGTCTTTCTTCTTCTTGTAAAGTTTCTGTGAAGGAGAGATATAGACAAGCTTCTGTGTGCTTGAGAAATAAATTTAAGCTCTGCTTTTAATTGCTAAAATTGGTTTCAAATTGAGAGGACTGAAAATATTCCCACATTTCTGTTATGTTAAAGAAAATTGCAGGAAGTATATCTGAAGATTAAAAAGAATGAAAGAATGAAAGAGTTGATCAAAAAGGATTGTTGCAAACTTGTACAAGAGACTCTAGGGAATAAAGAAAAGGAAAAGTATTTGAATGTTGAGAGACTTACCGCTGCAGCCACACACATTCAAGAGGAAATTCTGCAGCTACGCAAAAAATGTGAAAGGGCTATTCAGCAACAAAATGAGAGGTACATTTGTAAATTTGATCTAAGGTAGTATTTAATTTTGACATTCATGAAGCAACAATATTTTTCAGCTTATGAGCATTCCTCATTAGGATTGCTAAAGGTCTGTGGCACTGCAATGTTTCGCTGACCAGTCCCCCTCACTGTGCTCCCAGTGCTGCTTTGCATTATGTGAATGTTTCTCCACTGGTGATCATGCTCATGCTTCAGAACTATTATTCAAAAAATATGGTAGCTTGGCTGCTGAATGCCTTGAGAACTTGTAGTCTCCTGCTCTGTTTGTGCATTGTGCACAGATAAGGTATCTGCAAAAATTCAGATTATCTAGATCTCTCTGATCTTAATCCAGTTTTAAATGCTGTGGAAGGCCAGAAGACCTTAAAAATTATGTGAGAGACAAGAGTCACCTTTCCAATAGTTTGTTTTCTGATTTTCACAATGCAATTATTTTGTTACTTATTTAAAATGCTGTCATTAGATTAAAATAATATTTGTGAAAGCTTCATACATTTTTACAGAATATTACAATCTTTTAAGATCACTTCTTGAATAGAATATAGTGAATATTATTTTTTAAAAAAATATCTTTTAATTTTTGGCTTTATTTTAGTGGACTTTTGCTCAAAGAACGAGAAGAAGAACTAGGTTTTTTGTATGAAAAAATAAACAGGCAAGAGGTGTTGTGTAGAAATGGAGATATTAGGATGCAAGTTATGGATGAAAAGATCAGTTTTCTGAAGCTGAAGGTAGCCGAGAAAAAAAGAGAGGTTAAATTGTGTTTTAAACAGCTCACAGTGAAGAATACACTGGATGCAAATCTGGCAAGACTTTGGATACAGGTTGGTGTTAAAGGAAGCCTCTTTTTACTATCATTCTGTATTTTAAAATTTAAGGTGGTTTCATAAAAAAAAAAATCTAGATGTACAAGGTTTATTAAAACAGTGAGTTTAGTAATACACCTGTGTAGCAAAACACTGATATATGTTTTTAACTTCACATATATGAATTTCTGTGCTAATGTGTAACTGGCTCATGCTCTTTGTTTCACACATGCCAAATGTTTCCTGGTTATGGAATTCCAGCTAACCCACCCCACAGCCTGAAATGTCACTATGACTAAGCTGGAGAATGGGAGTCATGGGGGAAAAATGAGACTGTAGATAAAATTTGTTAAAACTGTATTGATGGAGTAGGTGGAGGGGTGGGAGATACACTTAGACCATCAAATTTCTAAAATAATAACTCAATTCACACTTGACCCTGAGCCTACTCTGGAAACTCTGCTGCCTACAATGATATAATCCACATACACTTTCGTTTGCGCAAAAACAGTGTAAGTTTTAGTTCTAGTTACAAAATAGCATTAAATAGCTAACAAACTGCAGTGCTTGGGACATTCTTTCCTTGCTTTCTGAAATGGCTCATTCACTTTTGACCTTATCTCCAGATGGTAATTTTTTCCCATACATATTCTGTTATTGCCTGCAGAGAATCATAAATTGGGGTGTTCCATTGCCTTTCAAACTTGCATCAAAGGGAGCTGTGGCTCACTGTTTATTAGTGCTTGCACTATTCTCTTACTTCTGGCCTTTTGAAGAAATTGTATGCTGTGCTACAAGAATAAAACATAGCACATGTTTTAATACCTCATGCAAATCATACCCCAAAGAACTTTACAGGGCCATCACAGATTTAAATGATGAACTGAGGCAGCATTAAAAAAAAAACAAAAACACACAAACAAAAGCCAAAAACCAAAAAAACAACACAGAAGTCTAAAGGAAAAAAACTTAAGAGACTCCAGAGTTTTCAGGTCAGATTTAAAATGAGACTGAGAGTCACTGAGTCAAATACAGTAGTAGCAAAATGCAGATGTTTATTGTGAGCTGACAGGGTCAATTATGAAACTTTGCTTTTTATGTTCTGCATTCCTCAACTTTCTCCTTTGTGATGGTAGTTCATGTGAAACCTAAAATCACCATTAAAGGGAGGCTATTGTTGGAGGTGCTTTAAATCTTTTTACAATGTTGACATAAAAATAAAAACTAGGAAAATAGAGGGGTGTGATATTATGCATGCAGAAGTCTTAGTAAATGTTCCCCAGTCAGGGGTTTTCCAGTGAACAGTGGCAAATAATCGGTTGTCAACCTTTAAAATTTAACTAGATACTGTAACTACTGAATATGACATGGCTCAAACTGGCTGTTAATTCGTTCCTCTCCCTACGCTCCACCACTCTGGCATTAATACTCTTACTCCCACTGCCAATAGGAATTACATCCAATGACAAGCAGTTTCAAATTGTTTGGATTTATCTCCACGATTTAAACAAAACCCATGAGCCCAAATCTGAATTCTGGTGATGGCTGCAAAATTCACACTGCTGATTCCTGAACTGATTACAGATTTGACCCTGTGTTGAAATCTGACTCAGCTTCTGTTCAGTTACCACAGTCACAGACTGTCTGGATTAGGCAGGCTGAATCCCGTACCTGTCCCTCTTCCCCTTTTCCTACCTTTCCTGCCTCCGCCAGTCTTCAGCAATACCAGACCTCTTTGAAACAAGTGCTAGTAACATGGAGTAGGTATTTTCATTATTATCAATGAAAAAAAATAAAATCAGAAATATTTACAGACTGCAAACACTGACCCAAAATCTCAGCAGCTGTAGTGCCCATTGGGAAGGGGAAAACCCCAGATCAGGGCTGTGTGCCAATTCAGCAAGAACAAACACTTCACCTGGGTCTCCTGCATTGCACATGAGCTGCTTAATCATCAAAGTGATGGATGTTCCACTCGTGTGCTTTTCATCAGAAGCTGCCTATTTCCACAAGACATTGGTGAATAGTTAAGCTAAAAAAATACCATCATCTGAAGACCAGACCTCTTCTAAGCAAGTGCAAATAGCATGGACTAGGTAGGCTTGTTATCATCAAGGTGAAGATTTAAAAATAGAAATATTTACAGACACTTCTTTTCACAAAAAGTACCTGGTGAGACTGTAAGGTGGTTTTCTCTGGCATAAAACTATGTAACTTTTAATTGGGACTGCACATCAAGGGACTGTTCCTGCTGGCTGAAGTGACCCATAAAAACTAATCTACCTTCATGCATCAGTGAGAAATACTTAGCATTAATCATTAATTAGTTCAACACATAGACCTGCTGAGCTGTCATAGTGCTGTAAATGGGACTTTCATGCCTTAGAGCTCAGGCAATGTACAAGGACTGTTAGTTTATTTGAGGCATTTGGCAACATTTGTCCAGGTTTTAATACATGAAAATCTCCAGACTATATCACCACATCATAGAATAACAGAACTAGTAAAGAGATAAAGAGTTTATCTAGGCAATCTGCTCTCACACCAGCATTGGATTGCTTGTTACTCCTGGGAGGGCTAAGCTGTGTTTTCAAGCCACCACTGAGAAACAGGTTTCCCCAAGCAAACTATCCCAGTCTTTCCTTAACAGTGGAAAAATTTTCTTGAGCTTTAGCCTGGATCTTTCTTGCTGTGGTGTAAGAATATTGGTTTGTATTCTGCCCTCCAGGGACATAACAAACAGATCATTCTTTTCCTTTCTGTAACATTTCATGTTACTGGAAGGACATTAATCATGTTCCTCTGCCATCCCTTTGCTAGGATACACAACCTTGTTTCTTTCAGTCAGCTCTTGGATTTTTTTGTTAATCGTGCTTTGTCTGCATTTCTTTTAGTTTTGGCAATGTAGTCTTTATTTATCTTGAGGTGCAGTGCCTGATACCTGTGGTTGAGAGTGAAAGGATTCATTCAGGCATCTTGCAGGTTATCTTCCTGCTTATGCATCCAGGTATGGTGGCACCTTTCTTGACACTCAACATAGTGATTCATCTTCATGGTAATGTGTTTAACAACCAGACCCTTTTTTAATGAAACTACATCCAACCAGCTGATTTGATTCTGTGTTTGTACAGGCAATTTTTCCTGCCTACATGTAACAACTCGCATTTTTTTATTTACTATTATCTTTTTGGTTCAGACCTTTTTTCAGACAAAGGTAATTTTGAACTTGAATCTTTTCCAAAAAATACTTGCAGTCTCTCTGGGCTTAACCTCATTCTACTGATGAGGTGTTTACTGTATATTTTAATCAAGAACCCATTTATTTTGCTTGTTTATGAGAATAACATATGAAATATTAAAGCTATATAAAAATCAAAATGTTTGATACCTACTATTTGTCATCCATACACTTGTGAAATTATCATAATAGACATTGATCTGGTTTGGCATGACTCAAGACACCTGTGGTGGCTGTTATCCCTGTCCTTTTTCTCTTCTTGATGCCTACAAAGAAAACTTAATGACATGTTCCAGATTTATTCTTCAGAAAGTGAAGTTATCTATGGTTCCATAGCTCCATCTACCCCCACTGCCCCATTTCTTAAAATAGTCTTTTATTTGCTCTTTTCTAGTGCTGTATGTACCTCACCTACCTTCTCTGAGATTTCAAAAAAAGCACCCAATGTGCACTTTTTCAGACCAGTTGCTTTATCTAGATGTGTTCCCTCCTTCAGCAATTCCTCCTGACTGATTATGGTCCATAGAAAAGCCTCTCTTCTACAGTCTTTTCCTATCCCCTGTATCAAATCCACCCTAAGAAAGAAAAAAAATTTTAAAAATTTTAAGACTTAGAAACTCTTATAACTCAGATAGTCTTTTCCAAGGAAAACACTACAATCAGTAAAAAAATAAAGAAAGATGCCTGTAGTCACATTACTGAAGCAGACACAGAATAGCATGATTATCTCTAAATGCACTTCGATATTTTTGGATTGGCTTGCATCTGATCACTTCCAATTCATATTGCATTTAAAAGTAAGGCTAGTATTTACATTTAGCATGGAACTTTTTAATGGCTTTTGGACAGTGGTTTTAGTGCAATAGTGCTTCTCTAAATTAACTATCCAGTCCTGCAAAATTTTCCTTGGTGAGCTGCCCCTAATCTCATTAAGATACCACTGCCTCCAACAAGGCATTTTCCCCTGAGTTAGTGGTTGAGAAATTTGGCCCCAGATAGAAAAGATCACTGGAAGCATAGCTGCATCCTGCTGTTTGTGCTGGCCCTGCTTTTACTTTCTTCCTTTCTGTGTATTTTGGGCACAAGTTTTAGCTATTTGTTAGCAAAATATAATTTTCAGTACCCAGCTATGTTCAGAATCATGGTTTGCCAAGGAAATTGTTCATTTCACTCATCTAAGGTTTTTATTTTAGCTGCTTTTAGACAAAGTGTACAGGAGTGAGTTGTGTGGTTTTTTTACTTGGAAAAGAAGCATTTTGGTAATGTGTTCTGGTTCCACTGCCACCTGAGAATATATATCAGTTTCCTCTTTTCTAGTTAAATATGACCTGTTAACTTCCAGTGACAAACCTCATCCTGGCAACATCTAAACATTTACTTTATATTTTGGTGATTGTTCATAACTTTGAGAGCCTAGGACCACTTATTTCCTTAATCAGTCATCACCTGCAGTGGACGGCTAACATCTACACTTGGGTAGTGTTATGTCAGTGCTAACAGTTCACTGGCAGACAGGCAGGTGCACATCAGAGCACACAGCCCCACCACTGTCAGCCTTGCAACTCCAAACATGAAAAAATGGCCCCAGTCACTCTTTCAGCAGGTATTGAGCCTGAATGTCCCTCTAGCATATTTTGGGAAGCATTATTCCATGGGAAGGTCCCACACGGGAAAGGTCAGGGAACACCTGCCTCAGTGTCCCAAGGGTACCTCATTGCTCAGTGTCACCACTGAGTCACTTCAGGACACATGCCTGGGAATGTTAGTGTAGAAAACTTGGATATCTGTAGGGATGAGACCTTCAGTACTGACCAGCAGGGAAGCAGAGCATTCTGTTGTATTTCTGAGGATAAAAAATAAAGTAGCCAGAGGACCAAGAAACAGGTAGAACTCAATTTCTGTCAAATGACAGAGTTTTCGCTATCCTGCAACTGTCACACTCTAGTTCTCTTTTAAAAGAAAAATTTTAAATGGCTCATAATTTTATGTTACCCACCCTCCTTCCCAGTAAAAAGAAACCTTGTCTGTTGAAGGCTCCAGACCAAGGTCTGAGGATGAGTTTGGTGGGAATAAATAACTGTTGAGGCTCTTTGTTTGCTAGTATTCCCAGTGCAGAGACAAGATTAAACAGCTGGAGGAAAACTATGGTGGTGCCACAAATGAGTGCAGAAAGCAAGAAATGGGAGGCAAGGACCCATCTCCACCTGAGCTTCTAAAAAGGATTGAACAGGTAACATCACTTCTCATATTGATGCGTTGGGAAGGCTGACCTGAAACAGAGACAGGACAGAGCTAGAGAATAAAGTAGATATTTATTGAAAGGCCTCCAGGATACACCTTGGGCAGGACAAGAGCCTGACCAGGGCTACACCCAAGGTAGACCCAAAATGGTCACAAAAAAATGGCTGACCAGTCACAAGATATTACATTTTTATAAGTTTTGGTCCATTGGCATATTGGGGTTTAATTTTCCAATTACAGCTTCAGGCTGTGAGGTCCCATCCTTCCTGTTTTCTCTCTTCAGTCCAACATTGTTTATGCTGTTGGGCTGAAAGTTGTCCTTGGTCCCCAGCAGGAAAAGGATTTGTTTTGTCTACCTGCTCTGTGAAGAGAGGTTTCTGGCACTTAATATGAGGCTCAGAACTACATCCCTAGGCAGCACAGAATCCACAAATATGAAAGCTAAAGCTTAAGGCATCAATATCACAAGGTGTCCTGCTGTGCTTGACCTCTTTTAGAAAATGCAAATAGTGTCTTTTATTTTTAAAATAAACTTTATGTAAGAATCAAAATAATTATGATTGGCTATTGTGAACTCCAGCCTAGCATCTGCTTTCCAGGTCAACTGGACATGGGACATTTTGACTTCTTCCAGGAGAGGCTGGGGAGCGGGAGCCAGTGAGGTACCACTGGCTCTTCAGCATCCTCTGCTGACTCCATTCACATCACTGGCACTTCAGTGCAGGCCCAGCTTACTAGGGGAAGGCACAGAAAAGGCAGCAGAGGGAGATAAATGCAGAATAATAAACTGCTAACAAACAGGGTTGTCAGTCTTTGCTAAATGGCCACAAGTTGTTTCACCACTATGCACAGGCTGTGAGCAGGAGGCAGACCTGCCAGCTTCTTCAAAGTCTGCCTGTGTGACACACAAGCAAACACTGCCCCTTGTCAGGGCTGGGCTCTACTGCTTTGCTTCCCTGCTGAACAAGGAGCCACGGAAGAGAGCTTGGTGGAAGCGGCAGCCAGGCCAGCACAGCAGCTAACACCTGACTGCAGCGCTCCTGGTGACTGCCCCAAGATAGGCTTCCTGCATTAGGTCCAATGGAAAGCCAGTTTCAGAGGCCTCTGTATGGGGGGGGGAAAGGGTAAAGGAACAGCATTTTCTTATATAGTTTTGTCTGTCCCATTTATGGAAGCCCAAAACTCTTCCCACTGTGTTCAGTGTTTGGGACGGGATTTGCAAAGGGCTCTGAAGGTGTGAGGGCAGCAGCAGCAAGCTCTGAGCACACCTCAGAGTCCTTCTTTTGAAATCCTGTTTGTAAAGACAGACCCTGAACACAGCTGCTTCTATTACCTGAGCTTTCTGCTTTACTGTCCCATATTCCTTGACTGGAGGGAGCTCTGCATAGCCGAGCAGGCCACAACACAGCCTGCTATCACCAGCCTATACATTAAGGTGGTTTTCTTGGAGTTGTGATTATTAAATGTCTATTTCAATCTCCTTGGGATTTAAAGTCATTGTAGTTATAATTTGCTCATGGAGCTCATACTTATTTAGCATGAGGAAGGGAAAAGTATTTAAAGCAAGAGCTGAAACCTTCCATTATGGTGTGACTCCAGGAACCAGAAGATTAAAATAAAATTATGTCTAGAAAAAAGCCCCATTGCTTTCAAGAAAAGCACAGCAAGGCAGTAACAATGGTGTAACCCCTGCCCCCAAAAGGGCTTGGTATGATGTAGAAGAAATGTAGGACTGAGAGTAACCAAGTGAACCAATTTGGGCCTGATCCTTGGCAGAGAGGTTGTAAATTCCGACAAATCTGATAGTGAAGGTGTTTGTTTATGATTGTTCACCAGTATTATTTCAGCAGCTCAAGGCAATCACAGAACGCTTTGTGCTGCACCTTCCCCTGTCCCTTCCTTCCACTGTGTCCTCCTTGCTGCAGATGGAGGCAGAGCTGGTGCAGAAGGAGCAGAGACTGCTGAAGATAGATTTTCTCTGCGAGAACATTTCTGATCTGACGGACAGAATCCGCGCTGCGGTGGAGAACGGCAAGCAGGACGTGCTGCTGTTCGCTAGGAGGGTAAGAAGGGCACTGCATGCTCTGCTTGCCAGCCTGTACAAAACGAAACAGTATCTGGGCAAGAGGTGACCCACTTGCAAATTACAAAAGTGGCTGGAAATGTTGAGAGGCAAATCATAAGTCAGTATTCAGAAATTACACGAATAGCAACAGTAATACAGGTAAACTGAAACTATTAGGTGAATGTCCTCTCTTTTAAAAAGAAAGTTGTACCATAAATGGTACCTTTCACCAAAATATAGAATTAGTTCTTCCTGAAGTAGATGCTTAGAAACTTTGTAGGATCCTCTTTTTGCAAATGTACTTAACAGCCTTTCCACAACATACAGGTCAAAGGGTAAAAAGAAATAAGGGAAAAAAAGAAATAAAGGAAGGCCAGGGAAATTCTACTCCAACATACTAAAAGATGAACTTGGTATCTGGCTCAAAGTTCTTTTGCTGTTTAGGTAGGGAGAATCACACAAGAAACATCATTCCCAATACAGTTTTTAAAATAAAATTATACCTATTAGCTTTTAACTGCAAGTAATATTGTTTGGAAAAGCCCAAAAATGCTCCCAGCTCCCATATTCCTAATTAAAAAGCTGCAAATTGAGCCGAGCTGAGGGAAACAGAAAAAAAAAATGCAAAGTAATTGATGTAAAACAAGGCCAGGGTAGAAATTTTTCTTAGATATTAGGTTTGGCAGACATGAAAGCTTAAAACAGTTTTTAATAATTAATTTTAAACACACACAGAAATATCGTGGTTGTGAACTGTGTTTGTGAAAGGATGGCCATGGGCTAAAAAAACTACTGTAAGAATGGCAGTGTGCCAAAAGTTGCATTCACAAGTGCTCTGGTTCTCCAAGTTCCAATTAGTGACTTAAAGAGTATTAAAGCTTTTTTGTTTTTTGGGTTTTTTTTTAAAGTCATCTGCAGTGAGACTCAAGGATTTCTGTCACATTCCTTTTCTGTTCATCCCCCTTCCAAGGATAATGTCACAACCCACAGCCCCTGCATCAGCATTATCACTCAATTATCTCATAGGAATTGGGCTTATTCTAGCTTTATTATGAAATTATTTGTGTATTAACTCAAAAGAATTGGGATCTCAAGCCTTTGAGGGCTGGGGCAGTTTAGCTGTCCAGCTGAAAAGAACAAGAAGCAAATACAAATTGCTTGTCTTTTCTTGTATCGGAGTAAATGTGAATTCTTGAGCAGCTAATATTTTTTTGTTCTAAGTGATCACAAAAATTAAGTAATTTTCAAGAATTGAACTACTATTTCAAACCTTATCAAGCTGGGCTTATTTTCATGTGCCTAATGCTGACCCAAGTGTCATGCCCAGGGAGTGACTGAAGGGAAGCCCTAACAACAATGCAGCTGTTTTGTATTCCAGACCAACGAACTGCAGAGGAAGATAAAAGACAAAACTCAGGAGATAAGGGCTCTTTTTGCAGAGTTATCCATGAAGCAAGCATTTGCTATTAAACTCCAGCAGGAAATCAGAGACAAAGAACAATTTTTGATGACTGCTTCATTGCCGATAAGTCAAGGCCTTCCCCCTCCGACAAAAGCAGAGAAGGAACGGTGGAAGATCCTACGCAATGAGAAGATGCAAAAAGCAGCAGCTGAAGCCAGAGCTAAAGTAAGTTTTTGTCATACACTGCAAGAGCTCCAGGAGCCAGTGCAGGTTATGGTACAGATAGAAACAACTACTACCGTGAGTTTGTGGAGTTTTAACTCTAGTCTGGCAACACTCCTTGGAGCTGGTCATTGAATCTTAAGGAGATCATGTACTAAAAACCTCACCTTTGATTATTAGTTTGTGTGACCATGTTGTGGCTGAAAGGCAGGGCAGCAGCCATCAGTGGAATACTGCTTTTCATTGGATTTCAAGGTAAAGCTGCAAAAGGTGGAGTGTAGGGTTCAGGAGAAGTAAGTTTAATGTCTCCCACATACAAGATGCAATGAGCATCAGATCAGAAGCAGCAAGAAATCAGATTGTTGAGCAAGAGACTGAGGGCAGGCATGGCAAACAGCTCTTGAAACCTTACCCTGCTGGACACTGCCTCCTCCTTGAGATGGTCAGTGATCCCAGAGCAGAGTGCGCCAACATAATAATAGTTTAGAATAAGAAACTTCTGTCATGAAACTTCTCCTCATGCTGTGACTCAAGATTCCTTTCAGTGCTGTGAATAAAGGCCCACTCTAGTAACTGTATTCAGGAACAGAATTGTTCCAGAGATGTCCTGTGCACAACTACTAGATCTTTTAAAAGTTCCTTTAATCTGTTTTCTTGACAGGTAACAAAACCATGACAGGCTCAAACTATTATTTTAAAGGAAAAACTCACATCTACATGGTCAAACCTCATGCTTTCCTTTTAACACCCCTTCAGCTTTCCTGGCTTGCCAGGGATTAGACAAATGGTGTTTCCTTTTGCCATGGATTCTGTACACTGGCTCGGGAGAGCACTGGAGTTATAAAGCACACAAGCCCTGTGTGAGCAAGCTGTGTTTCTCTGACAGCACCCTGCAGAGGAGGAACAAGGTGCAGTGCCTGGCCATGCCCCCACTGTCCCCAAGGAGCAGGAGAGGCTCCCACTGTTGCAGCCCCACATGGCTCCCTTCAGACGAAGTGAGCCCAGCTCCAGTCCGAGACAATTCAAAAAGCCTCCTGCAAAGCCATCTGAAATCTGAGCAGACAGCACCTGAAGCGGGAGAGACCATTCCAACTGCTGGATCACAAGAGTTAACAGCATTTACACTGCACTGAAGGAAGATCTGTTGGTGTTTGGCCAAATTACATATGGAAAACTAAGTATTTGTTCATGGCAAAAGCATAGCTACCTACTCAGTGATCCAGAATCCTTTGTCCTGGTATCCCAAATGCAGTGCAGTATTTCCAAGTGTCAAGAAAGTGAGTGATCCTCATGCTACACTTTTTTTTTTCCAAGTGAAGTTTTATTGCATCTGAAGGTATGTTATAATACACTCATTAAAAAGAAATGGCTAGAAAATCTTCTTCTGTTATTAATATAACACAAAGTGACCATCACTTGTACACATACACCAACATGGCTTTCTGCAGTCTGGGACTGGAGTTGACGCTTGCCAGAGAAATTCTAATTATATTAAGAAAAATATTCCTTCTCACAATGCAGTTACTGAGAAAGCTCAAGCTTCACTGATAGCAATGACAAGGGAGTGACCATGAACTTGCCAAGTCACTCCCACGAACTGGACCTTTTTATTTCAGTGGTAAGGAACAGGGAACATCAATAGAAACTACTCAGAGAGAATATCAGAGGTTGTTTTGAAAACCTCCCAAATATATACAATTTTAATGAGTTTCTCTAGTTTAATAGTCTGGAATTTTGTAGAGTTTTTTAAAATCCAATAAAGGCTGCAGAAATCCTACATGGCATGACTTAGCAATTTTCTCTGTGTAGCAAATTGCTATTACCATTTTAAATTAATGTCACAGTTCAAACCTTAAAACAAAAGAGCAAAAAATATTGACTCAGTTACATACAAACAGAAGTTGAAAACAAAGGAAAAACAGCCTGCCTAATTTCTTGCTGAAGCTGAACCGTAACACTAGCTGTTGTAAGAAAGAATTATGTAAAACTCTGTCCAAGCCACTAATAAGATCAATTTCTAAAGCTTTTTTCTTATCCTATATTACTTACAATATATTATACATATATTTAAAAAAACAACAAAAAACCTCAGAAACAAAATCTGTCACATGCACTTTAGGGAGATTATATTTTGTGCTAATTACAAAACTGAAAATATTAGAATGCAGAAGCAGAAGTACCATAAGATAACTGATACCACCACAAGGAATGAATACCTCTTTATTCATGCCTGAAATAAGTCATTTGTTATTCTTACCTGCTTTACACAATCACACCAAGAAATCCTTTTATAAATCCAAGTAAACAGTTACTGGTTCTTGCTGCCATACAACTGGACTGCCTTTTCCAGCATTGTCTTGTTAAAAGAAGTGACATTTATACCAATTTTCACAGCATGTTTTGACACCCGCTTTTGTTCCACTTCCTTGACCACTTCAAAATGAACCCACAGATATTTCAAACCTGGGGTTATGTCGAATGAATTTCTCTAGGATTTATCCAGAAGTCAGTAATTTCAACCTCAGCCTGTTGGACCAAACACTGTTTTGAGCAGCTCATGTCAGTAGTGGCGACTACCCAAACTGCAGGTTATTTGGGGAACAACATTGCATTTAAATAGATACGTTGACAGAGGCACCACAGTTTGACAGCCTTCTTCAACAACATGTTATTTCAGGAGTATTTGAGGCCCAGAAGTGCCATAGTGTGCTTGAGTGCTGTTTCCTCTACAAATCTTGCATTTACATGGTCTCGGTTTTCATATGGATGCACACCTAGAAAAACATGGGGAGGAAGTATTTACAAAATTGTACATGCTCCTGTACACTTATAGTTCTGCAGTCTATTAAACATCTTCATCTACAATACCAAAAGATAAGGGGTAACAGAAATGTTTTTTCATACACCCAAATTACCTACAGCTTTCAGTGGTGCCCTTTGGATGTTCATCTGTGGCAAAAACTGTCCTATTACATGTGTGTATGTAAGTGAAGTGTGTATGTAAGTAAAGTGTGTATTACATGTATGGCATGTAAGTAAATTATAACCCACAGAGAGGAAAGCCTCTCTGAAGGCTGGATTTCTAAACTGGAGATCCAAACCCAGCTTGATGCAGAGTGGCTGTGTTAGTGCAAGTGCATGAATTGGCCCAAGGCACTTTTTCCTCCCCAGATAGGATGATACCCATACATGGAGCCTCTTGGCTCCTGACACTTTCCGTCAGCAGAAAGATGACCAAACCTTGTGTTCAGACATCACTGGAGTTTAAACTCCTTTTTTTTTTTAACTCAGTAATGTCAGTATAGGCCACATCTGAATGAGCATTGAAGGGTAATGATCACTGGTCTTCCAAAGTACAGAACTAACATTACCTTGATTCTCTATCTCTGCCAGCATATTAGTCAGGTAGTTCAGTGGCAAAAACTCCACGGGGACAGAGAGTCTCTCAGGGATAGGCCTGCTGCACTGTAAGGGAGAATACTTTGCGTTAGTTCACAAAGTCACACAGTCGCACCAAGGTTCCAATGTTTCTTTAGTGTGTTATAGCCCACAGAAAGCTTGGGAATCTTAACATTGTCAAAGCATAAGATTTTAAAACATAGCCTCTGTGCTCTTACCTGCTTGTTTCCCAGCTTCTCAAGTAAAAGTTTCACATATTTCCGTGCTATTAAATTTGCATTTATCGGATGATTCCAGTACTGGCGGACCTTTTGACCAAGAGCCTAGTAAGCAAAAAACAAACCCCAAAACCTGAGAAGATAAACATGGGACAGTGGAAACTTAGAAAGAGGAAAAGGGAGAAAAAGCTGACACAAAATCCAGGCTGTAATGCAGATGTGCTTTGCTTTCAGACCCTGATGACAGAGGCTAAGAGGTCATCATGTTTAGCCATGGAGCCTTCCTGTCACAGCCAGTAACTAAGAGATCACAATGTGCTCTCAAAATGTGGGAAATCAAAATCTCATCACTCAGTCCTCACCTCCGCTGGTCTGTCCCAGTGCCACTGTTCCACTTGGCATGTGTACTTAAGTACTACTGAACCTTTATCCTTTACTATGACTGATTTGAATCTATTCTTCCTCCAAAGAATAATGTAGACGCCCCATTTCTGAAAGCTCCTTCAGGACAGGACTTCTCAGGCTCAGTCTTAAGGAACCTTAGACAAGCAGAACGCTGGCAAGGAAAGACACTGGGAATATAAGTTTGGATTCCATTATTCAGGTCATCATCCTGGGAACTGAAATCATAGACTCACATTCCCAGAGCCAAAAGAGATTCAAAACCAGGTTTCTCAGAGCTTCCAATCCCAACCAATAAGCAAAAGAATAGGAACACACTGTGAAATTAGCTCCACTTTCTGCTATTTTCCCTGTGTAGATCTTCCCTTGCCCCTCCCCTTCAGCTGTACTGCAATACAGACAACTATTCATTTTAGTAAATGCTGTACAGTTTAATGGTGCTTAAATCCTTCCTTCTGATTAAACTGAAGTCACCCACTGCATGAAACCTGCTCAAAATAGTCTGAGTCACCCCAAAATGCCCTTTCTGGCAAACAGACTATTCCTGGCATTTTTTCCCAAAGCTGTAAATAGATACAATAAAGCACTGAATCTACAGTGCATAGCTAGCAATAGTTGTTCCCTAAATCTCTCCCAGCTCAGCCCTTCACGTCAGAGCGTGGTTGGAATGGAGTTCCCCACGCACCAGGCCCAGGGCTGGCAACTCAGGGGCCCCGTGCTGACCCCAGCTCACCAGCCCTGGCCCAAAACAAGACACAGAGGACAAAGAACATCCTGTGGAGTTCTCCTCCTCTACCCCTTCCCAAAACTGCTGCCAAATAAAGAGGCCTTTGTTGGAGGAAAGCCCAAGCAGCACTTCTGGCCATTTGAACTATAAGTGACAGCACATAACGAGCAAACAATGGGCAACTCATGTGGAGAAAAGCCTGTTCTGCAGTGAGGCATTCCCCGAGGGGGATCCCTGGTGTTCCTTGGCTTCTTGGCATCTTGTGCTTCCCCTGCAGTCCTGCGCTGTGCACTAAGAGCAAAAGGGGAGAAGGAGAAGTGCATCTCCCTTTCTGCTGGAACATTTTATGGAGGACCAGTAACCAGCTCTTGTGGCTACACAAGTCAACTTGTCAGTGGGTGAGACTGTGAGGTTTAACTGAGGGGTATCTTCTAATTCATACCTGCCACAACGCTGTGGCATGATACAACTTTACAGCTTTTGTACCAGCTTTTGAACATATTTTCTGGAGTGAACAGAACCAAACACAGAAGTCACAAATGAGAAAGACTGTGGATGCTAAAAACCAGACACAAAACCCCCATAAAACCCCTTTAAACCCTCATTGCCTTATGCAAATGAGTACTCAGCAGAACAGTGTCAGTCTTCTGTAGGATACTGGAGACTCTGTAAAACACTATGGACAAATCTATAATTTAAGTTATCAGGGTATCCTACAGTCCAGGAGCAGCAGATGGAGAAACTGGATGTTCTGGTTATATTTGAATCAGGCTCTATTTGAATCACAGGCAAGTCTTTCATTGGTTTGACCGTGCGCACAAGGAGGAATTTCCTATAATTCCAAAATCCAAGAAATTACATCTAAAGCCATTAGTTACCTCTGGAAGCCTCATGACAATACTAAACTTCAGCTTTTCATTCTGTTCAGTGTCATCCAGGTCTATAAGCAACAGGGAAAAAAGCATATCAAACAAACAGTAATCACATAACAAACTTTCAACTTTCACTGAAGACATTCTGAATAAACATCACCTCCTTAGTGAAATGAAAATTTCAATTTAAAGTCGAGACTATTATTTACATTATATTGCATAAATAAGGGCTGTTACTTACATTTATATCATGTGTACAAATATATTTCTCTATATTTGTCCATAACTTCACAGTTTTATGTAACAATTTATACAGTAATTCAAATGCACCTTGACTGAGTACAACTCTGCGAGTTTATATTTCATTTATCAAGATCAGGCACAGATTGATACAGCATATTTTGTTGTCCCTTTTCTTGGACACTGGAGAAATAGCAGCTGCCTCACATCCAGCCATCGCTGAGCAGCACTCCCTGGGCAGCTTTGCAGCCACTCTGCCCCAGCCTGTGATGCTCTCTGGGGCTGTTGTGACCAAAGGGCAGGACCTGGCACCTGGCCCTGTTGAACTTCACACAACTGACCTCAGCCCATCAATCCAGCCTGTTCATACCTGTCTGCAGAGCCCTCCTGCCCAGCTTGGTGTCATCTGCAAAATGGCTGAGGAAGCACTCGATCCCCTTGTTCAGATCATGATAAAGACCCTAAACAGGACTGGCCCCAGTACTGGGTTCTGGGGAGCCCCACTGGGGACCAGCCACCAGCTGGATGTAACTCCATTCCCCTGCACCCTCTGGGCCCAGCTGTCCAGCCAGTTTTATCCCCCGTGAACAGTGCTCCCATGCAGGCCATGAGCAGCCAGTTTCTCCAGGAGAATGCTGTGGGAAATGGTGTCAAAGGCTTTACTGAAGTCCAGGCAGACAACACCCAGAGCCTTTACCTCATCCACTGTGTGAGTCACCCAGTCATAGGAGCTCAGGCTGGTCAAGCAAGAGCTGCCTTTCACAAACCCTTGTTGGCTGGGTCTGATCCCTGGTTGGCCTGCACTTGCCATGTGATGGCAGTCAGGATGATCTGCTCCATAAGCTTCCCCAGCCATGAGGTCAGCAGGACAGGCCTGCTCCTCTCGTTCCAAACAAAGCAAAAGCTGAGGGCTGGAGAGCAGACTAACTTCCTCACACACAGGTGTGCACTTTCACAGAGTCACAGAAATTCCCCAACAAATCCTATGATGATCTTTAGCTTTTCTGAGAAGTCTCAAGTGGAAAAACTGCAAACTCAAATTCTCTCACACAGATATTTCTTTGTGTGCTATGGTAAGGCAAATCACATAGCCTGAGCCCTAACTTTCTCCTTCCAGGCAGGCAACACCATCAGCTACAGCCCTTACTGAAACAACACTCTAAGAAGAGCTGAGTGTTCTGAGCAATAAAACCTGTGCCCAAGGGGAGTGGCCCAAAGGACAACATTCCCAGTTAGCTGGCTGGTAAGAAATGAAACCCCATGTTCACGGTACCTTTCAGCAATTTCCTGACACACGTTTCTGTCAATTGCAAGATCCCATTGTCAATATAGTGCAGGAGGGTGTGCAGAGGGAGACATCGAACACCAAGACCCAGGTGCAGAGTGTGAAAACCTAGGAAAGAGACAAACTTGTTTGGAACAATATGTAGTTTTTTTCTAATTCTCTATTAGAGATTGGAATTAATCTAGCTAAAGCCATCACTTCCCTTGGCTTCTGATTGTTTATAGGTGGTGAGGAAATCAATTTATCAAGTCAGGTAGTCTTATTTAGACATCCTTTAAGTCATCTCAAGTACAATCTTGTCAGAAATAAGAAAGCTAAGGGGATTGAAAACAGTCATTAAAGTCATACACTGTCACCAAACATCTCCAAGCTGTTGCCTTATATCTGAATTGTTCTATTAATCTGTCTTTTATCTCCCTCTCTCCTCCTAATTAATCAAAACCTGAGGCCTCACCACCCTCAGGATGTCACTGCCACCCAGACAGTCCCACAGGCAGTGTTAACCCTTCTCCATTAACACCAGCCTGATGATGGTCTTGTTATCATGTAACACTACTCTGTGGCAGCATTTGTGCCTGCAGACACTGAGGAACAAACTCACACCAAACGCAGTTTCAATGACTGAAGACAGATCAGGATATAAAACCCAGAAAATTCAAACAGAATTGGAAAGCATTAAGATATTAAGATGTCAAGATGTCTTTCCCTAATGAAAATAAGCAAGTGCTTTGAAAATGCTGTAAACAATTATGAGGAGCTCTAGGAAATGTAAGTTGACTATCAAGACCAGCTTTTCCATCAAGACTGGAAGTAATCCCTTAAGAAAAAATTGAAAATGTTAGCAGGGCAAGAGCATGAGAAAAAACACTCTAGCTGCTACAGGATATGATTTTCCCTTGTAGCTCTTGACACTGAAGTCCAGTTGTCTAAAAATATATATATATATATGAACAGAGTCTAAATCTCAATTCTAAGATAAAACTGCACCCACACATTCCACTGGAAACCTCTGTTTAGTTTTCTCTGTTTCCAGTAACTATTTAGTTTTGCTTCATTTCACTTGTACAGGTTTATCAAGTGCCTTCCCCTCTATAACTGACTTGAATAGATGTCAGTACTGCCAAAGCTAACTTGACACATGCTGCAACCAGTGCTGTGCTGGGAGGAATTTATAGCACTGCTCTCCTCACTCACGATTAAAACAGCAAAGCACAGAACTTACCAGGAGGTAAAGGCATGCACATGCCATTTGCAGCTTCCAGAATCCGACTCATGATGTGGAACACTGCAAACTCTCCAGCGCTTCCTCTACTGCAAAAGTAGTTAACAAAGTAGCAACACATTAAGAACCTGAGGCGCCCACACTCTCCTGCAGAGAGGGTCAATTTGCCATACTGGGAGAGCACTGAATGCCTGCCTTTGGGATGAAGGGCCATGGGATGCTGCCCTGTTTCCTGAGGTGTCTCAGCCAGCACCAGCCGCCCAGTGCTGCGGACACACAAAGTCTCTGTGGTGTCCCCGTCTCACCCCCCCACTGATGTACATTTGTAAGGCTCTCAGCAGTGCCTGTAATCAGCAGCAACAGGTAAAAGGGTGCTGGGGTAAGTGACCTGGCTTTTATAGGGGTTAACACCCACCACCCAGCTTAGGACCACTCCAAACTCAGCAAGTTTGAACTCCAGCCATAACACTACCTGTGTGGTTAATATTCACACTGGCCTAGAGAGGGCCAGCAGGATCCTTAGGAAGAGTAAGGGACAGTAACACTGACAGCAGCATAAGCACTGACTGTTCAAAGGAGTTCTGCTGATGAAGACCAAAACCATTACACCCATCATTTAAAAGGCAGGCTGAAAACTTTAACAAATCACTTGCTCACAAGCAGAAGATACAGGAATGAAGCTGGTATCTCCTCCAAACTTCTTTCATTATTCGATGCACCAGATTCAGCTAAAACAAAAAAGGGAAGACCGGATGTTTCCACGAGCCTGAGTACAGCAGGCCCTTGGCCTTCATTCATTCCACACACCAGTTTATGTTAAAAAACTTCTCATGGGACTCCTACTAAGTCTTTATTTCCTTTCTCTAGGGCCTTAAAATGTAAATTATTAAAATTTGAATTGTAATAAATTTTCCCTATTCCAGCAGTTTAAAGTGCTTCCAGCTTACCGAAGCATCATGCAAGATTTACAGCAGTTTAACACACTGCGCTTCTTGGAGATAACTGATCTCAAGGTCTTGCAGCAAATTCTCAAAGATCTGTTTGCCATGAAAGCAAAAACAGCATGTCCAAGTGACTGAGCATTTGGCAAGGAATAGTCCCAAGGGCTCAGCAAAAGTGGATAACGTTGAAGACAGTGGAATGTTCAGTTTGCCAAGAAAAGTCTGCAGGAGGAATCACAGATCTAGTCCTGGCAAGGAGGAAAAATGAGACAAGCAAATCCCTCTCCTCATCTATGGAGTTTCCTTTTTGTCCCCAGTGAAGTGAAACAATCCCTTGGCCCATGTTGTTGCTCTTCGTGCTCCCAAAACTGACATCCACACCACACAGTCGGTATGTACCAAAGCCACAAGCCCTGTTCTCACTTGGGCCTTCTCAGCTTCTGCAGCTGAAAGAGAAACCATGCACAGAGAGTTGAAATAACTTCCTCATGGTTGTCATGTGTAACCACTTCCACATCTCAGTAGCACGGCTGAGACACTTCCTCTGCACCTTTTATCTCTGGCCCTCAAAGCACAGCAATCAATCAATCCCAGGAAACTCAGGAAACTGAGTCTGTCCCCTGTTCTGCAAAGAGGTATCACAAGAAATTAGGAACCCTTTGCCCTCTCCATTGTCTGACTCATCACAGGCTCTGAGCAAGAGAGAAACAGGACACAGGAGAGATCCACATGCAAAGGCCAGAAGTGGAATATTCATCTTCAGTAATGCTCCTGAATATTCCTCTGTACCTTGGCCAGAAAGCTCTACAAGGTAGCACCTTTCCTGTCCACCATGACTTGAGCCAGGCTTGCACAGCTGCCTGATGCAAAATATCTACCTAATACTTGCCATCTCCACACTTTCTAGATGCAGTGAAAAGATCCAATGTCATTTTTCTGGAGTATAGCAAGTTTTCTAGGAAATGAGTGATTTCCAGTTTCCACAAGAACCACGTCTGCTGCTGGAATGAATTTCACCTCTGGCCAGCACAGAGGGTGCAGCTAAGGCCTCTGCATCAGGAGCTGCAGCTGGCTCTGAAGGATCAGTGTTGAAGTGAAGGTTCTTACAAGCTCCAGAATCATCAATTCTTGTTTGTCCAACACAAATGGTTTTCAAGAGTATGCCACTTCAGAATAAGTATTTTTTGCTTAGCAGCACAGGGCACAGAAAGTTAGCAACTTCTTAAGTCATAATCATCCAAGCTCTCACAACATCCTTGCATCTTAAATACATGAATGTTTGTGATGTGACACCGTCACTAACAGCACAACTTGCCTTGGAGATCAACATCTACCCTTGGCATTGCAGAAAATACAATCAAGGTCTACCCTTGGCATTGCAGAAAGATAACCCGCATCTCAATGTTTTTTTCAGAATGCAACACACAAGATAATGCCCATGAGAGGAAGGCAGCATTATCAGTCTGACGGAAGGAGCACAGGCAGCTTCCTGTCTGAGGTTAGCAGCCGGTGCCTGGGGCGGCCCAGTCAGGAGATACACCCAGGAAGGCCATTTTCCACTGAGTAACAGACACACAATAAGAAGATTTTGGGGGCACATACATGAAGCCATTTCCCTTGGAGTGCTCTAAACTAATGAGAGAACACACAACCAACAGCAAGACAGCACATGCAGGAGGGCCTTGACTGACAGTGTTGTCACCTTGTCTTCAAACATCTACACTTCCAGGCAATGGTGCCAAGGAAACTGAGGTTCCCCTACAGTAACTGGGAACCACAAGTGCTCAGCTCCCTTGGCTGTTTCTACAGGAAAGACTTCAAAGCAGTCAAATAAAAGAACCAGGAGCAAAGGAGAAAAGGGAGTGAGACAAGGTCTTGCTGTTTTTCAGATCCCCTCCTGTGCAGTGGTATGACAGTCCTCCTCCTCCTCCTGAGGAACCTCAAATCCAAATGGTGTCTATCTGCTGTTCCTCTGCAGCTGAGCCTACATCAAATGACAGCTGGCCACAGACAGCAGAGGAAAATGTGCAGCTACTGCAGTGACTTGCAGAGAAATTTCAGCAGTTTATTCAGGTCTGCCTGCTCATCCTGCCTTCCCTTCCACTTGCTGTTAGGGCAGCAAATGTCACATTGCTTCCATAAGTTATTTCTCCCCTTTCCTGCCTCACTGAAATGAAAAGAATGAGAGAAACAGATACGGAGCAAAGCTAAAGTGATATAGCGATCGCAGAGGAGAGAGAGCCTATGGACACACAACAACCACTGCTGGAGAGGTGGCACATGGACTGGAACCAGGCACACTCCAGCTCTGCAGAGCTCCTCAGCAAACAAGGAACTCCACTGAGGTGTCATTCACACTTCCCCACGTTACTTCTCTGTCTACAAGAACATACAGTTCTCTGACAGCAACCAGCCTTTGCCTGTTTCATAAGAAACTCTCAGTGCCCCCAAGTTTTGGCTTCACCAACTTCTGCTGCCATTGATTTACACAGTGACTACACACCACAGAGCCTCATCTCAGCCACTCTGGGGCTCCTGAATGTAATGCAAAGTATATTATGAAAGCAAGCAGACAAATTTCAAGTCTCTTTCTGTTTCATTAGTTTCAATAGCTCTGCTACTCACTGCTGATGTTACAGAGAACTGTGGTAAGACTCAAACCAGTTAATTCTCCAGAAGAACTCGGAAACATTTTGGATATGGAAAGGTTAGAGATGTAAGAGTTTCTAATTAGGATAAGGGGAAACACAAGTTTAAAAATGAAAAAAATTCTAAAGATTTCTAAGCAGTATCTAAGATGCACCAGCAGGAAGTAGAACCAATTTTTAGAGGCACATTATCTTTGTTTATAGTAGCTTTTCTAAGAATAAGCCTGTCAACTGAGCTGAGAGAATTAGGCCTGAGAGTTTGCTTGAGGGAAGGGCTGAGATTTGTTTTGCAAGATTTAGCCTACACTAATTTAGCCTTGCAGATCAAGGTTGAATAGATGTTTTCACATTTTTTATCTTATTTTTTACTAAAAGTGAACAAACTGTTATTAGAAATGGAATAAAAGGAGAAAACAATGTTCAGCTTGGGCTTTTTTTCAGCACCATTTTCAGATACAAAGCTTTGGTTCACGTTGTACTGTTTCTATTTTAATCAGCGACTAGTTTTAGTTTCTTTCCTACACAGATACATAAAAGTCTACCAATGATCAGTGAAAAAACTTGTGAAGTTGTCAAAGTGAGGCCTGAAAAGTCAGGAATGGCAGTGAGGCTGCAGTGGTTCAGAGAACACTGTGACATTGGCTCAGCAACTGACTCACACAGGACTCTGGAGGAGATGCAGGCATCAGCAGCCTCAAGGAAGTTTCCCAAGGTTTTCATCCCTGGAAAACAGCACTGTGGGGAGTTTCTACTGAACACTGGGGCAGGGATGGCACAAAGAACAGGATCTGCAGTTGCCATGCAAGCTTTTGACGACTCAGCGCTATGCACTTGACATGATCTTGAGACAGACAAAACCAAACAGATAACTTCTGTGCACAGCAGTTAATGGTTTTTGTAGCTTTCTTTAAACATCTTTTAAGAGGATGAAAGACAGAAAAATAAGAATTTGGAAAGCAAATTTTCACAGTAGTTTACAAAGATTTTGTCACGGAAAACTGTCTCCCGTCACATGCACAGGCCACTAAAGGCACTGTGTAGGAGTGGTGGTGATTTACCCACGTCAGATTGTAGTGACATCTCTTTTGTTCATTTTTTATTTCCCCTGGTGGCACTTTCATTATTCAAGACCTGTAGCAATGTGTTCTACAGGAAACCAAATGGATCTAATGGCTTTAAACATTCAGGATAAGTTCTCATTTTATTTCTGGGAGTAGAACATATTTGCACAAGCTGTAAATGGAACTGTTTCTTCTGTATTCTGAGTGACTGGAACAACTAATAATATTTAAATAACATTAGTTTTTCTTTATGAATTTAGACAATATTAGGCTAAAAATATCTTTAAATACCTTAAAAACAATTTCTTCCCACCAAATGTATGCTATATACAACTGGTACATACCCAAGGACCTAAAATCCAACAAATACACATTTGCTCACAATAGTGACTATGAAATCAAACTAACCAGGTTTGCAACATAATCCAAAACGACTTGGTCAATCTTCTGTTTTCCAACATACTGTAGATGTCTCATAAGGTGATCCTTCAGCTGAGCAACCATCTAGGGAAAAAAGCCAACAATTTGTTGTCATGAGGCATCTTCAAAGAGACACAAACGCTGCAGCAGGTGTAGGGTCTGTTCAATAGGCACTGGCTCAACAAAACATTTCCCCATTACAAATCTCCAGTTCAGAGTGAGATCCCAAGGTACTGTACAACCTTGCTAAACTCAGCAGCAGATGTGAATATCCAAAATAGTGACTGAAAAGAGAAAGCTTACAGTTCTCATACCTCTCTGTGTAAAGCCAAGGGAACAGGGTGAAAGGATTTAACTATGAACATTGAATCCTAAGAATATAAGTACTTATTACAAACAAATAAACCTGAAAGACTTTATAACAGAGAAAACTAGCACAAGTACAATCTGTGGTAGTTGCCAAGAACCTAAGAACCAGAGTGATTAATGGCAATTCAAGGTTAAACATTAATTGAGAAGTCATTAAAGTTGGGTGTTTGTTAGCATACAGCCCATGCCACTCCCTACTCTCTCCTTTCTGAAATATTTGCTGACCTCATCTAACTTCAGATTGCAACTCAAGTTCATGCTGGCTCTTTTCTGAGAATTACTAAGAAGCTCAGAGTGAAACTGGAGTAAATAAAAATCTGTCTCAAGGAACTTATATGTAGATGTGTGTCAAGACAGCAATACAGGTATGAGGAAGGCATAGACAAAGTGACCTGCTTTTTGGATCTGTCTGAATTAAACGGAGGGGAAGGAATGCAGAGAGGCTGCAGAGAATGAGAGGCAAAACTTGGAAACCAGGAGAACTGCAAAGAAGGAAAATTTGCCTCAGATGTGAACAGACAGGACAGTGTTGATCTGCTCTTCACTGCTGAGACCTTCTAGTGCATGTTGAAGAGTTTAGTTGATTTTAAAAGTAAGAGAACCAGAGATAAGCCAAGATGTGTATTTAGACAGAGGGAGGACAGGAGGGGATTTGAGACAGGATTTAATGCCCAGAAGCATATAGATGGTAGATCCTTTAGGGAGACCACTAGCAGAAACAGTGCAAAAGAAGAACGGACCTCAGAATGGCCATACTAGTCTTAGAAGTGAGGTAGAAGGAAAAAGAAACAGTAAAAAAGGTGTAAACTTGAGGAGCAAGAAGATCTCTGCTCATCAAAGTGGGAGACGCTGAGGAGGGGAGGAATTCACTTATATATGTTTTAAAGGCCTTAAGTAGTCCAAAAATAACTGACAGATTAAGGTGACCTCCCAGTTTCTGGCCAAAGTTATATTGGGAAGAAGCATTCTGACGTATTAACTTTCTATTCCTGTTTTTCCCCTATGCCTTACGATGATCTGCTAAGATAATATCATGACGATGAACTCTAAAACTTGGGAAATGCCCTGTTTGCCCCATAGCTACCCTAAGTGAGCCTCCACTCAGCACTGGCACTTGGAAGGTCACTCTTCACACATCTGTGGAGCCTGGGCGTCCTCTAGTGCGCACTGGCAAAAGCACATACCAGTCCCATGAGCAACTGCTGCTGATAATCCTCCTCTTCAAAGAGAGGTACCAGCCTCGCCTCTAAAACAAACAGAGCAACAATCATTCAAGGACATGGCACTACAGAAATATCACACGAATTCAACCAGCTTCAAAAGTACTTAGGAACAGACATGCAAACAGAAGCTGTGGTTTGATCTACTCAGCTACAGAACTAAGATACTGAATAAGAGAACCGAAAAATGGAAAATAACCCTTTATCTGCCATTCACTTCTTCTCTTTGATATTTAAGTAAGAGTTATCACAGTGTGGTGACTCAAGAGAGCAAAGAGTCGGAGGGAACCTTCTGGTAATACCAGTGCTAATGTGCCACTTAGATCTTGTCATTTACAAACAAACAAACTCTAGCAGCTGCATGGGTTTTCCAAGAAAATGGCTAGACAGAAAGTAAATAGTCCAGGGAATCGCCTCCCACTGATTCTCTCCCATTGTCTGGCTGCTTCCGTTACTCATATTTGCAGACCACTATGAAAAGAACACTTCTCTAACTAAATTGAAGGAGATTACAGTGTCTATTGAAATTAATAAACTGTATTTCCTAATCGGTGCTTCCTGTCTACTAAAACAAAGGAAGAAAATCAATCTTCTATTTCATGCTATAAGTAAAACCAACTCAAGATTTTATGGAACCAAGGGCTGAACTCTTACAAAATTTTCACCTATTTTTGCTCACCTTCAAATATATTTACGCCAGCACTTGGCAGCACAAAGACCTGTGCTACTTGATTTTAAAGGACTCAAGGACAAATCTACAGGAAAACACTACACTGTCGCTTGTTACTGGTTGGCAGCTATTTAGAAATTATCTAGAAACAGTTCAACATCTGACTTCTTTATCAATAAGCACCTTTGAAAACATGAAGCTGAGATTCACAAAGTTGATACAAAGTCTCTTAAAGCCAGAGCTGATTGCAATAATTAGCAGTGACAGGGATGACTGCTGTTAGGGGCTGGAAATGAGTACACTGAAAATTCTTGGTAACAAAAGGACCAAGCAGCACTTAGATTAGCATCATGTCACAGCAAACAGGGCAGGGCACATAGAAGGCACTGATGTATGAACAGCAGGAACACAATACACTACTAAATTCAGTTTTACTTATTAGTGACAGAAGAACTGAGCATCAAAAAATCTCAAGTGCTTCTGGCCCAAGAAAATTCATTACACCCCCTGTCTTTACACCATGTTTTTTCACCAGTCCTGATCTCCTGCGCAAGCTGTGATGTTACAAAGGCAGCTATAAGTGGACAAGACTCAACAGTAACATGGTGTCATTGATACTCTGCTCCACAAGAAAAATCCTGAAGAAGATATCCTTTAGCAGACGAAATTTTACTGATTATGTTGTTAGATCAAATATGAACTAGGGACTTTATTTTCAAGCATTTCCTAGTCAGTACATTGAAGTTTTCTTCTCATCTTAAATTCTCAAACTCTTCTGTGCTGAAAACACACATAGCAACTGATTTTTAGCAAACAACAGCTGAGTGGAAATGTTCTAATAAACATATGTCTTACAGCTAAGGCCTACATCAAGAAAGGTTTTACTTACCAGAGTCCCAAGTGTCCAGATGAGAAAGCACCCTGGGGTTTGAAACAAAAATCAGTGTGTCTCACATGCAATACTCTAAAGGCTTTCATAACATCATTAAAAACTCAAATGAGCCTTTGATCTTTCAAAGATGGCTAAAGAAATCTGAGAACAGCACTTGTGACTAAATGTAGCAAAACTACTAGATAGCATTAGAAAAATCCTATTTATCTAGGTTGCATGAGAATAACTTCACATCTACCATAAATTCCCTAGCACTAGAGACCTGTATTTCAGATCATGCTGTAGTGATGACAAGGATTCCAATAACTGATTTTCACCAGGATAATCTTCTTTAAAGATATCTAATCAGATACCTAATCAACTAATTAAATGGCACATTAAATCCTCCAACATATTGTGCAAAATAAGAAGGGGTGAATATAATAGAAACCAGTACGTACTTTTTGGCATTTTCAAAAATATTCCTCAAATACGCTGTGGTTCTTCTCTCCTCTCTCTGGTTTGTAAACAAATAAAAATACCCAAATGAACAAAACAGAAGACCAAATAAAATACTCCCTGACAGAATGAAGATGAGAAATGAATTTGGTTTTCTCTTTGAATGGAAATAAAACAGTGGGGCCTCACACCATCTTCCAAGTGCCCATGCTCATAGGCACTCACGCACATGTAAACCTCACAACAATGCAGTGCAAGCTCTGCTTGTCTTTAATTCCTTGCATTACTTTAACAGAATAAAACTTACAGGCAATTCCTTTAGGTGAAATGACTGTGTGTTTTTGCACTTCTGATAATCGGATTCCCATTTATCTTCAAAATAAAAAAGCCAACCCACCCATGCTTGACTTTAAAACACCCATTTCAGAGGCAGCTCTGGAGAGTTCCAGTGTTTCTGTCCCAGTGCCTCTCACTCACCTCTTCTGAGAGGTTATGCCATTGCCTCCTGAGCATGTTACTGTGGTAGTGCAAGTGTGGCCCTGCATACTTCACACTCTCCAAGTTTGAGTTGAGTTTCTCCCAGAAGCCTCTGGAGTTTTGGAACTGAAAAGTGTTGCAGAGAAAGCATGAATACAGGCTGCCCTCTTAAAGAAATACCTCATCACCCTCCCACTAAGTGACTGCATTTGATTAATGTAAAAACAGTCTAACTGAAAAAAAGTTAAGCCAAAGCACCAAAACTAATTTCTCTTGATGGAATGGCAGTGGTAGCACTTACTTGACTTGAGGTCAAGATTTGGTGTCTGGAAAGAAACAAATATTTCTGGGTCACAATTCATCTGACCTATTTTCATGTTTCAGATGGGAAGAACTGCACCATAGACTACACTGGCCATATTGTCTAGACTTGCTCTGACTGTAAAAAGAGCCTTAGGCTACTAACTTAGATGTAAATGTTTACATTTGGTCAAATAAATCCCATTTCAGGTTTCTAGTTGTTCCAAACAGATGAATACCACCATGGCCACAACAGCTGCAGGATGCCACTATTTTCAAGATGCATTAATACTTAGATTGCAAACATCTATTTACCAACTTCAAGTAACGGTGCCTCATCACAGAAAAGAAACAAAATCCAAAAATTTCCATAGCAGTTCTAAAGCATTTGACTCTAATGCTAAAATTAGTTTAGACTCAGCTGTGAACAGACAGGAGAAACAAAATCTAAACAAAGCCACACCAGTTTCCTGAGCTAGCTCTTGGTCTGGGTATAAAATTTTGAAGGTGCTGTTTATAAGGGGGGCAAGACACAATCATTGTTGAGGAAAAGATGAGATTAATTCAATAGCAATTCTTTTTGACAGCTGTTCAATATACAATATCTCCAACACAGACACTACAGTAACAATATTTGAATAAAGAGAGCTTTTGAGTTCATAATATTCCTCCACTTGCACTAACATACCAGATTTTGGTCTCTCCTCTCAACTATCCTACAATAACAATAGCCTTAAAAGAAAACCTAAAAGGAAGAAACCACTTCCTACGATAAACTATTAATTTGTCAAAGAAAATAAATTTCAAAGACTTAATCCTGCTAGACACTTTCCTCTTGCTGCCAGTGCCTATTGTCACTTTATTATTGTAGCTGCAGCAGAGAAAATAAATCTTGGGTTTTGCATCATATTAGTTATATTTAGCAGCTGCAAACTAGGATCACATATGGCACCATATGTTCATTCTGTTGCACTTAACTCATGAGATCTACAACCTACTACTGCAAAATGTTGCCTAAATGTTACCAATATGAAACCAGAGAAATATTAAAAACAGCATAAGAGTATCATCTAGTGACCAATCCATGCAACAACACTACCACTGCAAAACTGTGTTCAGGCCACACTGGACTTGGATATGTGGCAGGGGAAAGCAAGACAGCAATTTTCTTTCATATATGAAATCTCTAACAGGAAGTGGTAGAATTGAGTGTTTGCTTTTAATCCCAAAAAGATGCATTGTATTTGATCTCATTAAAAAGTCAAAAGTTTAAAGTAAAGGATTTTTTCAATTAAATCTATTATTTCTTGAGGATCATCAGGGCAAGGACTAGAAAGAGAAGGCTTCTTCATCTTAGGTGTTTATTTAGGAGACATTTCTAGAGAGTCAAGAATTAACACCTAAGCATGACACCTAAAAGACATTGTATTACCAGAAGTCAAAGCAAGGCTGTACCTGTTTGCAATCCACAAAAAGCTCCCATGATGCCTTTTAAGCAGTGGGTTTATAACTGAAGATAGAGAGCTCTCTGCTCTCACCCTTTGGAAAAGATGTGAGGCGACAATTGCCTTCGAGAAGGCCCATGTTTCCCTGGACTGTAGTGCTGTGTCTCTCCAGCAGTGATGGTATTCGGAGTGTGCTGTAAAATATCACCCTGCACCCCAGCAGCTCAGCACAGCACAAGGGAGAAACTCTTTTCTGGTGCTCTGACAATTTCTTGCATTATGTATTTTCACTCTTCCCCTGGACCTCCTCCTATTTTCTTTATTTCTCCTCTTCCTCCTGCCTTCTCCCTTTCTGATTGAACTTATTTGCACTCCTGCAAGTTTGGTTTGTGCTTAAAAAGGTGGGGGAAAAATTAAACTTATTAATTGCAATCCTTATGTAGAGCTTTTGGACAATTGGACTGTCCCCTCGTTCTCAGTATATCTTGATGAACAGGAATTTAGTGATAAAAAAACCTGATACCCAAATACCATATTTTTTTACCCAAAAGCTCTCAACAACTCATTAACCATGGTTTCTCTGAAATGCCATAAAATCTCAGCAACAGAAACACTACTTGTAGAACCAGATCTGTCACCAGGATTTGACTCCTGATGCCAACAACATGCACCAACTGAAACACCACCTGTCCACTTAAGCTGTGGTAGGTTTGTGACACTGGTGTGCTTTTAGGGCATTAAACCTTACCCTGTGCATTAGCATCTTTGTCCTCATGCAAGAGTCAGGGCAATTTGCCATCAAAAGTAGCAGGAAATATTTGTCTTTAGCTCAACTCTGACCTTTTCAATCTGTTTAGGTTTCAGACAGAAATAGGAAATGAGTTCCACAATCAGGAAGTATAGCTGCTGAAGGCATGCGCCCCCAGGGGCTTGAGGTTCAATCTCAGACAAATTAAAGTCCTGTTAACTTTGACCTCAGTGAATTACAAGGATTGTCTGCACACAAATTTTCTCAAGAACTGATTTTCCCAGGTGCCTCAGTTCTCAGGGTAGCCTTTCCAAGCAAAGCATGCAAAGCCCAATTCCCTGACAGCAACCCTATGAATCTGTGCAGCACAGCTGTGATGCACTGCTGCAGAGTGAAAGAGCAGTGGGCAATTTCACTGATTTTTAGGAGGTTTTGTGAACAGTGATGCTTCACAACTAATTATACACATGTCTTTAAAGAGCTACATTTAACACCATTGTTATGTGTCCAGTCTAATCCTATGTGTTGCTGCTGTGTCTAAACTCCTCATTCTTCCCGTTAGCTCTCCACAACAAACTGTTTATTGAAATTCTATTTCAGATTTTGTAGGAGAGTGCTTAGGAAAATGTCAAGAATTTCCCTAAACTGGAGCTGAGGGAGTGGAAAGCCGAGAGGACTCATTCCTGTTGTTTTCAGCGGAAAGTCCAATTTCCTACCCAAACAGCCTGTGCTTTCCCCCTACAGCCCACTGCCCTTTCCAGGCTGTGCAGGAATTTGTCTAGATTTAGTAGCCAAAGCCCTGACATAAGTGCAATCACAGGATACTCTGGACAAAACAACGGGAGAGGGTCATGAACCACCCACACCAATGGCAGCACAATGAAATAGCCCTCAAAGTGGGCATATGTAGAAATCCTACTTGTCTGTTTTGCCACCTCTGCCTTCAGCCTCCAAAGTCATAAAGGGAAGTGGTATCAATCTGATTAACAAGAATTAATTCGTGGATAATCCTCCCTGTTTAACAGAAGTGTCTTCAGAAAGGGAAAAAACCCCCACCATCTTTGAGTCTGTTTAATTGATATTTTAGTAAATGCATAAATCATTTCCAACAGGGCAATTTTCTGTTCACATATATTCTTGGATAGGGCTGTGGGGACACTGCTGCATTAATATCTAATACATCCCCAACCCACTAAAAAAGCAGCTACTAATCTGCAAATACAGATGTGTTTTTATACTGGAACTCACCTCTAACACAGGTAGAGAAATAATGTCGGTGGTACATAATACTCCAGGGACATCCTATAAATACAGACAAATTATATATAGTCTTAGAATTTAGCATAGAACTCAGGGCAGCTAAATTAATCTCTGCCATCCATTTCCTCCACGAAACTAGCTAGCTAACCAAAACTGTGCCCTTATTTAAAAAAAACCCAACATATTAGAACAGTGTCACAGCAGAGAAATTAGGACACTACTTGCTCTAAATGTAAAGTCTTGCTTGAAGTTATTTTACCTCTGCAAGCTTACTTGTAAATCTTAACTCGACTGATTCTGTTTGTCCTGGAAATACCTGCATGATTTTGCTGGTTATATCTATTCTGTATTAATTATAAACCTCATATGATAAGGAATAAATTAATACTTCATTATGAAAAGTGAGATATTTAACCATCCATTTAATTACAATAACTGTTCTTGGTTTTGCGAATGCTTTTATTTGTTGACAAAAAATGTGACTCACAGAAAACACCACAAGGGGTAAGATTTTGCAAACTAAAACAGGCATAAAGGGACGAATATGGAGCCTATCTATGAAAAGGTAAGACACACAAGCTATGGGCTGTACTGATAAAAAACCTCTAGCTATTAATTAAAGTACCAGCTGTTGTTATCTTACCCCAGTCCAGTCATGCAGTGATGTGTAGGGCAGGAGTTTATCCAGGTTCTGAGTTTCTGGACACATCCTGCAGTACAGGGAGGCTGAATGTAATGTAAAAAAAAATTATGAGGCCAAGATTGTATAAACTATCAGTTAACAAGAGTAGGCTTCACTGTTCCTTATCTGACACTTTTTTAGGGACAAATCCTGCTGCTGTCTCTGATACAGCTTCCTCCATCGTGGAACTGGTCCCATTCTGTGCACAAAAGGAGGAAGAGAAGTCCAGATGGCTGCAGGGCCGGGTCAGCTGCTTGGCTAGAGCTCAGCACTGCAGGGGTCCTTTGTACAAAGACTCTGCACTGGCTAGACTGAGAAACCAGCTATTAGAAGAAAGTATCATGATAAGCCAAATCCTTTTGAAAAAAATGGTTTGGGCTAGAGATAGAGGATAATTGAGCTGAGAAACCGATCTCCAGAGACCTAAAATAATGATAAATCCATTTGTTCCATTAAACAGAAGAATGCGTTTGAAAAGTTTTACTGCCAATCTGATTTTGAGATGTGTCCTCTAAACTACTGCTACTGTCTCTTAATGCCACAAAATGCAGGCTAGTTAACACAAATCATAACCAAAAAGTTCAGAAATAGGAGTCAGTTTGAACTGCCATGGCCTCTCCTTCAGTGTCAACTGGAGTATGCAGGAAAACTCACTATGCAGGAGAAGAAATACTTACCAATGATAAATTCTTGAATGGGGTTAAAAGAATGACATGTTGACAGGTTCTCAGAAATCCACTGAATAATCTGTCAGAATGAGAACAGGGAGCTTGTCACAACTCTCTGTTTAAGCAAGTGTTGTAAGCAAGTATAGAAAATTTGGTTTTGGTAGTAACACTTTTCATGGAGTAGTGATAGAGACACAAATGTTTTCAGGACAGCCTGGACTGATAAAGGGGTTTAGGGCAGCCCAGCTGATGAGTCTCTTGGCACTGCCAGGTGAATTGGGACTTCTCTTTGGCTGATACCATTCATGCCCTGCTCCTGCTTTGTATAGGACATCAGTCACTGGAAAAAAAATTAGAGGAGGCTCTTTTCCCACCTGCATTTCCAAGTTTTCTGTGTGTTGCAAGTAGAGCAGGGCACAATGCAGAGCTGCCAATCTCTCACAGTCTCGTTTGCTCCTCTGTAGGAACTGCAGCAAGGCACTGTCACTGATGCTCACGTTGTACAGACTCCCTGCACCACAATCCAGGACTGCTGACACCCATGGGCACCGGATGGGACAGTTTTGTAGGGGGTCCATTTTTGCATCCTCACCTGAAGAACATTGGTTTGAGAACAAAAAGGAGTAAGGACATAAAATTTGCCTGCTGCCAGTATTTCTCTTAAGACTCCTAGGCCCTTAGCAGTAAGAATCTGCCTCTTGCACTACTTGCCCTGATATTACGCTGAAGAGGAGTGGGAATGGGGTTGGCTCCATAAAGAAAGCAGGTAAGGAGCACAGTCCATGCTCAGTTCTCTCCTTCCCTATTGCTGACACAAAGAAGGTGTAGAGATCTGAGGCTGACAATGCTGCTCCACGGCAAATCAGAGTGCAGGTGATGAACAGGGCAGAGCACAAGGACGGCAGCACAAGTTCAACACTAGAATTAGCACCTATTGGTACAGCTTGCGCAGGTCAGAGCTGCTCCTATGCAGAATCATGACACAAATTTCTATTGGTGATTTCTTGCCACCAATTCCAATGGCCAGAACAGGAAGGTTCTGCTCTGCGATTGTTCACTGAAGCATCAGACCCAAAACCATCTTATTTATGCGAGTACTAGTGTTCACTAGCATGGCACCATACAGATACTGTATTTCAAACCCTTTGCATCAGAGAAATCAGGCCCACCACCCAGCAGTGATGCTTGCCACTCATTTTTAGCAGGACAGTATTTCATTACACATACGAAACAGGTATTAGCTTCATGTGAAGCTGCCCCTGCATCAGTTTCCACAATTTATGTCTCCTTCACCCAATCAGAACAACAGATTTCTGTTTTCAAACAAAGGCACCTCACTTCCAAAAATAAACCACTTCCCACAAAGACATGTTTGTTGGAAATGAAGTAACACGCTCAGATGAGACGCTAAACTACATTGCATCAGCCTGATCAGGTGAAGGAAACACAGATTTCCTTTCCCCACACCCTCCAAACACACACATTTAGAGTAACTCAATTGGAGGAAGGAAATGTAAAATCAAATTTACATCTCATGTGAAATTTTAAAACAGTGGAGGACCAAGAACCATGGGCAAAACTGGGAGGAAGGGAAACTATGAAACCAAGGCAGAGAATTTCAAATGCAGTGAAAGGTCTTCCATTTCATAACAAGCAAGAAGTATGAAATACATGAAGTATGAAATGCCAGTTCAGCTTCTCTTTCTAAAATGGAAAGCAGCAAAAATGTCATTCTTATTTTTTCAGTATCCTTCCTTTGTCAGAACACTGTGCAAGAAGAAAACATTGAGAAATACAACTTTAATGTAAAGAGATATGAACAAGTTTCCACAACAACAATGGAGTTACTTAAAGCAGTTTTACTATACCTGTCAGAAATAAACTATAGCACAGCATGTCAGGATGTTGAATGTTCAGGAGGTGCAGGAACTGGCCAGGCAAATAAGCAGCCACATAATAGTCTATTTAAAGAAACAACAGTGGTCAATTTAGCACTTGATCGCTTATTTGCTTTAAGAGGCTCTTTCACATGATTCTGAACTTGGCCCATTTCTCTGTGAGGAATTGATTCTATCTAGGAAATTAAAAGGAGTTAATTAAAAGCTGCTGTTGTATTAACACAGGAAGCACTAGCAGTACATTTGGGTTTCCAGGAGAGGACTCAAGAAACTTGAGATACTCAAGAACTCAGTAGCTGGTGTCCAGCACAGATTCTGAGGCAATGTCAGAGGAAGCTGCTTACTAATAATGAGGCATTGCAATATCAAATGCCAAATACAAAAGGCAAGCAGAAGAAAAGCAGCAAACTAACACTGCTACCTAAAGCCAAGAAAAAAAAAATATCCTTTCCTTCCACATAAGAGTTAGCCATTTGTCTCCCTACTACACAGAGAATGGCAAACACACAGGAAAGTAACACAAGTTACCTACCAAGATTCATAAAAGCCACTTCCTTCAATTGATGAGATTCTGTTCTTTCTAGAGAAACTGTAAAAGTTTTGTTGTAACCTGGGAAAAAAATAAAAATACTTGAAAAACCTCGAACAATAAACATCATTTGTTACAATCCAACTATGATTTTATAGATAGAAACTTCAGCAGTGCCCATAGATCCAAGTAGGGATATTTTAGACTGTTTTATGGAGCTGTCTGCACAGACAGATTGAATCTATCCTAAACAGAGTTCCTGCACACTTAGTAGACTGGCACCTACACAATGCAGTTCTTCAGCGTGTGAAAACTAGCCAAGCACTGCACAGCCTATGTCTGTGTTTAAAGAAGCACTCCATCCCAGAGCAAGCTTGTGTAAAAATACCTTTCCCCCAGAAAAACCCAAACACATATCCTTTATATAGCTGTGTTTCACATTTTGGTGATCTTTCAACTGCTTTAAAGAATTTCCACTTTGTTTATTTGCATGCCCTATTGCTCTAATTTAGTTCAGCTCAGTTTATACAAAGGCCAATTTCAGACCTGCTGTGTTTGTATGGGCTTTGCATCAGCACAGCTGTTGTTTTAATCTAGACTTGTATCACACTTCTGGCACTCAGTAAGAATGACACAGTGCCCTCAAATTTCCTCTATCTCTTAGAAAAGCTGAAGATTATAGTAACTAATGGTGTCATGAACAGGATGCTTCTTAATAATGC
Source organism: Donacobius atricapilla (assembly GCA_013397315.1). Classification (NCBI taxonomy): domain Eukaryota; kingdom Metazoa; phylum Chordata; class Aves; order Passeriformes; family Mimidae; genus Donacobius; species Donacobius atricapilla. The sequence continues at coordinate 27,334 of WBMY01012610.1, read as the reverse complement.
ATGGAAATTCAACATAAGATCCAGTTTACATGACCATCAAGAGAAAAAGTCACCACCAGCAACACTACAGAGGCAGAGGTGTCAAAAAATATAGTTTTTCATACAAAATACTGACTGAAGTTAGCTTGCAATGAGTCAGTATACTCACCATCACCACTTCGTCACTTGCCAGCATGAGCACATGCAAGCTAAAATCAGCACTGCAGAATTCAACTGCTACATCGTGACTTCTCTGTTTATGCTGCAGTGACTGTTTTAACAGGGGTGGGAAGCTTCCAGCCAAGATTACAGAGGCTGCAGAACAAACTGAACTCACATTTTGGAGTCCATATGGCTTATGGACTCCAAAATGTGAGTTACAGACCCAATATACCACTGCTTCTGTGGGTCACTGCAGGACCATGATTGAAATTCTCTCCTACGACTGATGAACCTTACATGAATCCACGAAGAGCTCTGCACCAAACAACTCCATTCCAGAGAGGTCATCTCAGACTTAGCTAGTCAGTGTCACCATCTTTATCCTCAGTTTCTCCCTAGTACGGATTGGGATGTACTTGTTTGGCTCCAAGCAATTCAACAACTCTTTGGCTACACGTCAGGTGTGTCTGGGGAAATGAGCCCTTCACAGCAGTGCAATGCACAGTGCGTCACACCCAAAAAGGATTTTTTACGATTTGGTTAATGCCTTCAAGAACACAAAATGGTAGTTTACTCAATCCCACAATATTCCAGCAGCAAGGCAAAATGTATGTGCAGTTCTGACACCTGAGAAGCACCCTGACACAAGGAAACAGTTAAGTTAGAACAGAGACATACTGTGCACTTGAACACAGTTACTCCATACTATGCAGCTTCTCAGTTGAAAAATAATTTGCCTCTCTGTCCATGTATCAAACAAGAAAATCTTGATAATAAGAATTTTTATTCTGATTGGAATAAAACAATACCCTTTATTATTTTAAAACAAAACCAAAGGTCTTAACTTTAAGAGCTAGAGCACCACTTACACAGCAACTATTCTTAAGAGTCAGTGGGTGTTGCACCTCCTGCTGTGAAAATGACATGTTGAACTGGAATTCTAAGCAGATATTTCAAGCTAAGAGCTGTTGGCTCTATTTCCCATACAAATGCCTTATGGCATAAGCACAACACACCTGCAAGCTCCCACAGATTTCATTGATGTCTGTGCTCAGCACGCCGGAAAGTCTGGCTAGAAATAAGGGACCAAATTAATAACCATTTACAAGGCCACTGGTTTGAAGCTACTCAGCATCAGGCAGGAAGTCTACAGCAGGAAAATCAACTCTGCAGCTAAAGGCAGCTGCTGTCTCTAAACACCAGCCACAGTAGTTTATTGTCTGCAGATTTTGGTAGTTATTTGTTTTGAAAGGCATTCTGTGACTCTTTCAGCACACTGACATTCTCCAAAATAAAGTACAGTAAGTTAATAAATTAGTCTTACCTTTATGTAAAAAATATATGGAGTATATGATCTCATGAGGAGTATCAGAGACTAGGCTACAACACACACATAAGCCTCCTAAAAAGACAAAATAGGGAAAGAAAATTCACTTGTCCTGCTGAATATCTAGACATCTTTGTACTGCACAAAACCGAATCAAGACTGTTTCAAATTAGAAACTAAAAATAATCTCTCAAAAAAGGAGTATCTATTATGGACTCTAATCATCATTTACCTAACGAAACAAAATCAAGAAAGAACAGAGGAGGCAATCTGGCACAGTGGAAACCTGGGTCCTGTCATGGCCAGTTCTTTTCTTTAGGGGAAATACATTTTAGCCCTTCCCAGGAGAAATCATGCTTGCAGCCAGAAAACTGATCAAGCCCTTCTCTCTACAGACTGCCCCAATCCAGATATTTTGTGTTCAGGAGCTGTCAGATATGCTCAACACCATAGTAAAACATCATTTCTTTGCTTTTCAGGTAATCTCATGTTGGCAGCAGCATGAATACACTACCAGAGCTTTCTCACACTGGAAGTGATAGCCACTTCTCCCCTTTCCAGCCCAGAGAACTGCTAATACCTCTTTTAGGAGGGAAGTCAGTCCTTGGGACAAGTTTATTTCAGCCAGGGTACTGCATACAGGAAGGTTTCCCACTCTCAGAATAATTCCACACCAGACTGATCCTGTTTTCACCCCACTGGATGGTAGTCCTGCTTTCATCTCTTATAAAAACTTTAATTTTCTTACTCTAATGCTTCGGCGTTCATGTTAGATACAGCTTCCAAACCACATTATCCCAATACAGTTGCGAAAGCTCATCCACAAATATGACCATTCACCTTTTACCTTTATTGAAAGTTTATCATTTAAAAGAAAAAAGAAAGTAATGCTAATACAGGTACAGTTCTTTTAAAAATAAAGGCTGTGTATACAAGTTATGCAGAAAATGGCACAATACGGAAAAAGCACAAGTACAAAAAAAGCACAGCTAACCAGTTACTTTATCTGATTAAATGCCTTGGTATTTCACACCACAAGGCTGTACCATAGCTGTGATACAGATATGGCTGAGATACTTCACACTTCTGTCTTCTGGAGAAGGTAACTGCTTTTTCCTTGGGTAAGATGCAATTTTCCTTTCTGCTTATTCTTCACTGACTGAATATGGTTTGATACAGTTTTGCTTGTGTATTTGAGTCATTCAGACAACAGACAGGGCATTTTGCCAGAGCACTTGGCCTCTTTCAGAACATGCATAATTTTTAAAGTAGCAGCATCAGGACTCATGAGGAAGACTGGAAAAGTTCCAACAACCCACTGGATTGCTGCTTTATTATCAACAGCTCCCTTCCAGCACTGCAAATTTCTTCCTTGTACATTGGAGTCTTCTGTGTACACTGCTCTGTAAATTGTACAACACGTAAGCGCGTGCGATCAGACTGAAGTGTCAGCGGGCAAGGAGCGAGCTGACCACAGAAACAGCACCTAAGGGAGACTATAAATAGGATTGCATCTTTCAACTCAACACTATTGGTCCATGTGTCAACAAACTGAGCTACAAACAACTGGAAATAACAAATCATGCTTTGTTAATACAGACAGAAACATGGCAGCCTCAGACCAGCAGGTGTCCAAGCAATGCTACATCTGACACAGTCCTGGCAACCCCAGTAGAGCAGCCAGAGTCTGAGAATACACCACAGACTCCTTTCCTACCCTTAGCAGCGCTCTCTGTAAATTCGAGCTGGGTTGTGCTGCTGCAGGGAAAGCTTGTTAGCCTATTGCACCTGTACGCTGAGCCAGATCTTCCACACTGTCCATTTCAAAATCACTTGCAAACAGTAAAAGCTGCAGCTAAATGCCTTGAGGTGAGCAGACTCATGTGAGGATATACTTGGAGGGACACTTTTATTTCCAGAAATAAAAGGGAAAAAATATCTTGACCACAAAGGGTTAAAAAAAAAAAAAAAAAGAGATAAAAGAAGGAAGAATTTAAAAATCAAGTCCTACTCCTATTCAGGAAACATCAGTTACAACTCTGGCACTCAACAAAGTCACCCCATTGAGACCGTAACAGTCACCTATGATATGCAGACATTAAGTTTTCCCTAGGAAACTTTAACTACAAATTCCTCATTTCTGTTCAAGCAAAAACTCAAGACATGGAGGCTGTAACAGCATCTCAACATAGCATCCAAATGTGACAACTCAAATACAACATTGCATCAGGGCATTTTGTCTAGTTGTACTGACTTAAGAGTGACTTGTCTCACTGAACTTCAGCCATCCAAACATCTCTCATCTAGACCCCTACACAGCAAACAAAGAGATTGAATCATCCTCTGGAGATGCCTGTTTCTCTCTAGGAACATAATCCAGATGCCTAAATTTCAGCCAGATAAGTGATGGTAATCCAGCGTCTATGACCTCCTGCTCCCTGCATTTTTTAACACTGAGCAAATTTAATTGAAAAATATTTCTAAAGCACTATGAGAAAACATAACAGTGCAGTGTTTGTCTAATAACCACTGAATTCTGGACATACAAAATTAATTCTGAGACTAGACCTGCTTGATCTCAGCTATTCAAGAATTACACAGGGGTTTATATCTGGAGAGATTTTGTCTGTGCTGAGTGTAAGGATCAGAGCTACTTTTCTGATGCGGAAGTTTGAGAAAGGATAAGTGATTTCATTCAGAGTTCAGATTGGCAGCAGCCAATAACAGTTTTATTAAATGGGAAATTGCATGGAATGTTCCAGTTTGAAGTTTTGCCAATTGTGGTTTGCCAGGGATGTCTGAATGGTACAAGTAGGGACACTGGCATTAATTCAGAGGTGTGTTAGCAGTCCCACAGCAGGCACAGTCTGCACCACAAAGAACCTGCAATCCAGTTTTGCAAATCACCGCTGAGGCACAAAAGGGAACCTTTAGTGTGATTACTCATAGTGTTCTTCAACAACTTGATATGATTTTAGCACCAAAATAACTCGCTCCAAACTGTTAGTTACCTGAAATGGGTTGTGCAAGGTAATCTTCAGTTTTAAACAACATTCAAGGAAAAGCCACATACAGTAATCTCATTTAGCAAGTGCAATTGTCAAATCATCTGTTTTACAGTAAGTGCAATGAAAAGCACCTGGAAAGGTTCCACACAGACTTTAAATATTGTGTCCCCAGACAGAAAAAGACATTTTATTTCACAGTAACAAAACAAGAGTCTTGTTGGAGGATGACTGAATTTCATCCTAAACTCAAGGAGGTGCTTCAATCTGAATAAACCCCAGAGAAGTATAAGTTTAAAAAGGAAACATATATACAAATCAATAATATTTTCCATTATTGGACTGGCTGTTTGTATTAGAAATTGTCTAGCTAACAGAGAAAAAGCCTAATCTACATTTGACAGATAGAAACTTGGCTTTCTCTTACTTCTGATTCCTTCCCTCTAATCTTTATAAGCATGCAGTTTGCCTTAGTAAGAAAAAAATCCATGTAAGGAAGCTGTATTTCACTTGATTTGCACTAATGGTCATTTCAGTGCAAGCGGCAGACAGCTCAGCAGCTCACTGCAGTGCACAGCAGGCCTCGGGGAGTGCCATGTAAAGCAACTGCAACACTTCCCTGAAGAACTCTGCTGATGATTCAAAGGTTAAACAGACACCACCCTGCCTGTCTGTGCGGTCTAGTTCAGCAGCTGGAAACAGCTGTGATGGACAGATACCTCTTGAGATCAGTTTTTAGTCCAAAAAAGCTCATGGCATACATTAGGATGGAGGGAGACTCCAAAATCCTCAAAGTTTAAGAAACATTTTAGGTTTAAGTTTAAGGAATCATATATATACTAAACCCTCAAGTAGCACATACCATGTTTAGGATCACATACTTGGACCTTCTAAACACCATATACTAACAGCAATATGAAGCTCCTAAAGCCTGCACTGCATGTGCTCTGTGTACATATGTCCACTCTGTAACACAAATATATACCAGACCAAAACCCAGACAAAATCTTCCCTGAATTGACTTTCTAACATAAATTTGGTCAGCTTTAATATAACACACAGCCACACCTTGGTACCTCTTGGGCTCTGAAACGCACAGGGAAATGCTAAGGTGTTCTCAGACTGAGAGATTTCACTAGGGGAGCGTAGGTACCAGTTATTGGAAGTTGGGGTACCAAAAACTTTCTGGGTGACTGTTTTGTTGTTGGTGTTGATACATAAAACCCTGGGTACTTCAGCTCAACTTCACTGCGGCTTTTGGAAGGTAAAAAATTTCTTAAGACAAATAAAGCACAATTGCCTTCTCCCTCTCCTCACAGTTATCTGCCAAGTATGCTCTAAAGGAATACACATCTCACACTCACATTAGGAATGTTTGTATTTTTGAGTGTTTTTCAATATTTTATGAAGAAATTCAATAATCAATTAGGATTACACTGCATGATAATTACTAGTGGAGGTAATTTTGACCATACTTGTATTTATTCATTACCTGCTTTACTTGTGAAAACCTGAAGGTTCAAAGATTTAGATGCAACATCTTGATCTTGACAGTAATCATATCCAAAATTCACAAGTCTATGAGCAAATAAAGATCACTAGTAAATCACTTCATCCACAGAGATTTATCACAATAAAAAGATCACCAGAGCAGTCACTATGTAACCAAAATATGCTAATTAAATTATAATCAAATGATCTGTAATGCAAGCTAAATTAGGCTTTAATCAATTTGCTCAACGCTGTTAGAAACAAGAATCACAAGACTGCACACTGTTATCCAACAATTTTGAACATGCCTGACAACTTCATATTCACAGCATGGTCCAACCATTCCTATACTTTGAAGTGAAAGCAAGTTTTCATGAGACACTGGAAATCCAAATACTTGTGACACCTAGTAACTCAAAGGTTTTACAGACTAACTCTCCAGCCCATCTGTAAAGCTACATTGTCATCTGCAATAGGGACACTACTTTCAGTGGAAATACTTGAAAAGAAAAGCACAAAATCACATTCACATGGAACTTGTGATATTTTCATGATATTTTCAACCTCACGCTGCCTATGCTTTAATGGTTTTACATATCTTTCAATCTACAAGGCCTATTTTCATCCTGCAAAACATGCAGCAGAAGTCTGTAGTCAGCCGGCTTTGTTTTTTTTGTTGTTGCTGGGTGGTTTTTGTTTGGTTGTATTTTTTTCCAGAAAGTATTTTGATCCTGTAGGGATTTTCCCCTTGGTCTTCTGTAGCGATTTTGAAAAAAAAAAAAAAAGTAAAACACAGCATTGAAGCTCTTAAAAGAGCTGTGTTCTTTCAGCACCAACTGTAAGAGGATACAGTGCCCTTTTAGAGGGCAGTCTGCACATGCAGGAGCACCACGCTGAGCCTTGTGCACAGCACTGAGACATTTCGAGAGCCACAGCTTGGGCAGGGTGGAACTCAACTACCTTCAGCTGCTGACACCTGCCCTAATAGCTCTGGCCTCCCTTTTTATTCACAAAAATAAATGGACCTTTTTGGAATGTAAAGATAGATGAGGATTATGACACAGTTAAACCATCCTGACTAGTTTTTTCCCTCAGTTAAAAGGGAGACCCCAGGAGACAAGCTCAGACGCAGTCATGTGCATGGTACACACAGAATCAGACAAATCTTCGTCTTTGAAAGTGCAGGCTGCTGGAAAGAGCATGCTGGAGGAGAACAGAGTACAGGCAGTGTCTTCACAGGCCATAAAAAGGTGCTACTGGTTTGCTTAACTGCCCAATAAAACTTGCAACAGCAATTAAAAATGCAGAGCTTCCCTTGACAGAAATTTTGACATCACCATTACAACACGCCCAAAGTTAAAGCAAATTAATTTAAATAGGTTCCCAGAAGGTTTAACCTAGAGCTAGCTCTTCAGACAAATAATTTTTTTAAATGGCACTAAGAAGCAGTCAAGGATTAAATTACTTTTTACAGTTGACCCTGGTGAGAATAAGAACTGGAGGTCTGGACACAGTTTTTATGTTATTCTCATGTTCCAGTACCATGTAAGCAATTGCAAACAAAGATATTGTGGTTTGGACAAATTTTACTTCGGTTTGTAAAATGTTACCATGTATATTAAAAGGAAAGCAAACCAGAACATAAAAAAACCAAGCAACCTACTTTAATTGTGTGTCATTTACAGCAATATCCAGGTTTGATTCCATCTGTTAAACAAAAAAGAAAACAAACCTCTTCTTTACAGAGGTCAATATACTATGTTTAGCATTTCAGACCAGTAAAATGTGTCGTAGTCACATTTCACAAGGTTCAACATTTTAATGAGTTTATTTATCCTCCTCTAATCCTTACAGTCACTTCAAAAAACCCCATAAAACAGATTCTCTTTAAAAAAAAAAAATAAATTGCTGCAGTGCAGCAATTTTCAGGCACTGGCACACAGGTCTAGTAACAATTACATGTTGTAAGTTTTACATTCCGCTTTTTGTATTTTGGCTGCAACAAACATTCCTGTCTTACTTAAAACTGGCACAAAATCAGTACATGGTTTCTTTGTCTAGGGCACGTGATAAGCCTTCTTTTTCAATAACTGAGTATAAGATCAGTATAGTGTCATGAATGTCACTTAATGCCTTTTAGGTCAAAAAAAGTGTAATTCCACTGGGTGTAATTCCATTACTGTGGTAAAACCTGAATCTAAATATATTCTTGACAAGAAAATAATGCAAAAAAACAAACCAAAACAAATAGAAAACCAAAGTCCAGTTTTCTTCTGAAAAATTTCAACAATCAAAAAGGCAAACAGATCTCTATACTAGTACCTGGAAAACATAATTACATCCCACTGAAAACCATTATATAATAAAATACCCATAACTTACAATTGAGTTAAAATTTTCATCAGGGCAAAACTGGACACATCTTAAAGTACTCTTTGATTCCTGGAATTAAAAAGGGGGTGTTTTGTAAGTAAGAAAGCATGTTATATGAGAGAAGGGATTGGATACTCAGTACCAATCTTCACACTCAGCCTGCTTTGCTGACAGATATGCAGAAGTTAGGGGACAAAAGAATTTAAAAACCACATACAACCCCTCACAATAGCACTACGACATGCTTCCTTCCTGTCCCAGATCAGTATCTGCCAATCATGTATAATTGCGTGGGCTCTCACTTAAGCACAGCAATACATGTCTCACACATTTTAGAAAGCTAAAAAAAATGTTTTCCATATCTACCTATATGGCAAAAAGAATTGTATCTTACATTGGTCAGTTCAAAAAGGGTATCTCAGAAACAAAAGCAAATAGATTCCTCCACCACAGTTTACTTCCTGTTGTTTCCTAACATTCACCTTTTTCGTGGCTAAGAAGAGTAAAGAAAAATCCTTTCTTATATACAGAGAATGCACCAAGTGCAAATAGTTCCTCCGACAAAATAAAAAACCCAAACCCTTAGAGTTTCAGAGCTTCTTGCCACGAACCTGCCCTCATTTGGTCTCTCAGTAAGTCTGCACACAAAATACTTTCTAGATGTGAATTCTCTAGAAGAGTGGCATTATACTCACAACAGTTTTGGATAGACTTAGACACTTTTGAGTAAAAGACCTTTCTAAAGCAAAAAAAAAAAAAAATTAACAATCCCACCTTTTTTATAGAAAGCACTAAGACCACCAGTCTTCTTGCAGTGTTCTAAGCACAACAGCATCTAAGGCAAGTTTGGCTTCAGGTTATTTGAGGCACAAACAAGAAAGACCATGCTAATGAAAACAAACCCCTACTTGCTACCCCACACACTTACAACTTCACTGTCACTAGACAGGCAGGAACAAAACTGCAAGAATGACTTTCAGCTCACCTTGGGAACAATGTAGAAGAGTCTTTGCTCCATCATGTCCCACTGTGCCCAAACGAGGTCATCTGCAACTTTGGCTCTTGGAAGCTGACCTGACTTTTGAATCACCTACAGGGAAAGAATAAAAAACATTAGAAGCCATCAAATATAAGGTTTTGCAACAGTTACGCACAGTCTGTGCTTTAAAGAGAAAAGCAGTGAGAGAAGAGGCACAAATATAGTAAGGGGCTTGGAGGGAACAGGCTCCTTGTCAGCAGCATGAGGTCCACCTTGGTTGTGTGCAAGGTGCTCATTTTAAAGAGATCAGAAGCACAGTTTTCAGGGTGCACCTACTGACTAATCTTTTCTTTCAGTCTTCCTTGCTTGCGTGAAATTCACCACTTAAACTGCTCAAAGTGAACAAAGAACACCAGAGGCACCTTTCCTCAGAGAGGAGGGAAATACCACAGTCAGTTCAGAATCAGCTACATTAACTACTGAAGGGACGTGTCAGCTCCAAAAGAGATTTCTATCCCAAGTCTCATGCGAGAGAGAGGACTGGAGTAGGGAAAAGGCTAGAACTGTGGAAAACTGTTGGGGTTGTATACATGCACACTTGAATGATGTAGGGAAATTTCGTGTCAGCCAAAAGAAATCTGTTTGTCAGAAGGACATCAGATCAATCTGTTTTCTGATTATACTAAAGCCTTTACTCCACTACTGTAGTCTAGCATATAACACCCATCTGCTTCAAGGGTCATGATAAACTGAGAAAACCATGAAAGGTTGGAAAGGGACAAAAATCACATCTTTAACTTTTCCTTCAAAGCTTACATTAACCTCCATAACACAAAACGTTGGCTTTAATGACACAATTATTTACTATGATAGACAAATGCTCATTAATAGTAAGTCTTTCAAGCACAACATCCACAATTTGTTGATGAAAAATTTATGCTAAAAACAGATAAAGAGATGAGGGGAAACAGAGATTGGAACATTCACTGTACTCAGACTGTATCTAAGTTTTACATCTTTTGCAAATTTGTTTTTTTAAATGAATCCTCTACTGGGTTCACACAGACTCACAACAGACAAGGTTAGGAATGCAATTCTGAAAATATTTTAAATGGTTGCAAATATTTAAAATGGTTTTGAAATGAATACACACTATGTTTACTCCCAAATTCTAACACACAGAAGCATTCAGCAACACATAACAAACTCAGTAAAAGAAATAATTTTCCTCATAGATTACAAGGTGTAAAGTTTTTGAATCAGCTTTGTGGTCACCTGCACAAGCTGCCATATTAATCAATGCTTTCTTTAATAAACGTTGTGTTGCCCAAGTATAAAACTAAAAAAAAACTTTCAAAACTTTCAAAACTTTCAGCTAAATTAATTAAAGTAAAAAACCTCCAACTCAAAGATTTTTCAATCTTACCACTTTGTGTTCCTCTTCTGCAACAACATGAATGTCAAATTGTTCAATATCTTTAAAATATATTAAAAAAAATCATTAAAAACAAACATTTTAAAATGCTTTTATACAGCTTATTCCACAAGCTCACCTCTTAGAACTCTGTAAGAACACTTTAAGGCCAGGAAAGTTCAACTCAGTGTAAGAGGAAATCTGTGGCACACGAGCACAGGTGCCTCCACAGAGACCTGGAGCCTCCTCCTCTCCTGAGCTGAGCGTGGCCTCAGCCATACACCTGACAGACACGGTTCCCTGCCCACATCCTGCACAGGCTGCAGGAGCAAAGACTGGAATGGGCACAACTAAGCCAAGCAGCACCCGTGCCAAGAAAGAGTCTGAGGATCTGCATGCCCACTTCTGAGACTATCCCTGACCTGTTTCACTTCCTAACAGGAATGTCCCTCACAGGCCTTTCCCACACAAAACTGCTGAAAGCTATCTGCAGCTGGCCTACATGAGAGGCGCAGCATTCACCCAGCAGATGTTGTGTTTCTGATTTAGCTCTGTCTGCCTAAGTACACCTACCCAAGGTCGGTGCCTAGCTCAGGGAAGATGGGCCTCTTCAACGGCATGGGAAAAGAGATCTCACTCTATAACAAGAAGGGAAAATGCAGCCTTTTCCAAGTGTCCATCTTTATCCATTCCCTGCCATCAGATTAGGCTGAACATGCAATGCTAGCTGAATCCAAGGATCTACTGCTCTATTCTTGTCCCACTTCCCACAATAAATAACATCTTTCAGTCAATTGATTTGCTCCGAATTTATGTAAGGCAGCTTTAAAGGAGTCTATTTTAGCTTTTTTAGAAATAAAGGTAATTGATGAATGCAAGAGCTAAGCAACTAATTGTAGACAAAGATGGCTATTCTGTTAACCTTTGGAATATCTAGAATAACTCACACCCTTCTTTTTCCTGGTTTTTTTTCCCCAATAAGAATCTACCAAACATACAATATAGAACAATCCCCTTGAAGTAAAAGAATGACAATGTACTTGGAAAATATTAACTCACATTTATCTTCTGAAACTAGCAAGAGACGACTTTCTCTAGAAGCATTTCTGCCTTCAACTGGATAAAGAAACTAAACAGAAAATTTCACAAAAGTAATTAAAAAAACAAAAGTAGTTTAGAACACATGTAAAATGTTTGGGTTTTTTTCAGCTGGATATTTATGCATTTTTAAATGAAATCAGACACATTAATGATATTTAATTAATAAAAACAGCTATTATTACATACTAATAGTCGCCAGTCACTATAATTGCAAACTTTGGAAGACTGAAGAGAAATAAAAAAAGCAACCTTCATGCTGGAGAAATATTCTACACTAAACATCTCATGAAGTTTCATTTTTTATTTCTCTGAAGAAACAGGGGTACATTATCTCTGTAACAGTTGCAAGGTAACATGAGATACTTCTGCAATAAACCATGTTTTCTCTCTAGCCTAGCAGATTAAAAAGGCTTATCTTTAGATTAGTTCAATACTTTACCTGTACTCGAACACAGCTATCCACAGCCTTTAGGACTCTCACATTATTAATGGGATGAATTTCGATTAGCAAGGTTAAATACTTGGATACTGCAAAGAGAACATATTTTAGATAACATTCTTCTATGTACACAAGTTTGTTTTCTAAACAGAAATTACATGAGAAAGAAAGCAAAAAGGTACAATATTTCAAATAGTGTTTAAAAATCAACTTACAGTACCTGACTGTAAGAGCTGACTTGCTCTTTCTTCCTCTGTATATTGACAGAAGCTGACTGCTGTGGGGGGAGAAAACACCAACACAACCACAGTGAGTGTGCATATTTGACATTAATCTTATCAAACATCCTTGCATAATGAGCATCACAATTCTTTTACCAAAAACATACATGTTAAAGGAACCTCAGAAGCTCTTCTAGATGTAGCAGGTATGCACAAATGCAGGAGGAGGAAGTGAACAAAGGGTCAGTGTGTCTTAGATGTTTTAATAAAACAGCAATATTGTCACAGCTGTGTCTTTATGTTGTTACCTACATTATCTGATGTCAGACCCACTGAAATTCATAAACTGCTGTGGGCAACCCATAGGTCACAACAGATTTAAGTATTTCTAAACCTAAATGTATCATCCTACTAAAGTAAATCTTTACCAAGCAAATTTAAGGATAAAGCATATATTTACCCAATAAGGTCCTTTCATTGTTGATCGAACAGCTGATTATGTGCAGATTCTTCTCAAACACATAGAGGTGCTACAGAGAAACACAGTAATGTTAATAATGGTGCTTTTTCAAACTACATAAAGGAAACATCTAATTACTTCTCCTTAGGAAAACACTGTTGTCCCACAGTTTTTATCTTTAAGCCATATCTTTTCATGCCCAGAAGAACCACATTTCAAGCTTCAGCTGTAACAGTTCTCCTTTTTCTCATGTTTTTTACTGGTTCTTTTGAGCTCTGTGTTGCCACTAGAGTAGCATAGCAGACTTTTATGTAAATACCAAATTTCACTCATTTCACACTATTATGCAAACACCTTCAAAAACCTGTGATCTTGATTTTAATTACTGAATTGCAGTATGTTCAGTTTTAGAATAAAATAATCTCTTAAAATGGCATCTCCAACCAGATCAAGAATGCACATATAAAGAAAACTCCTAATGTTTACTTCTTGGCACACATGTGCAATGTGAAGAGGGGTGGAAAGGACTTGTTTTTTAAAAGGTTGTTTAGAAATAAAGATAGCAAACATGATACTTTACTACTCTCAAGCCTTTCAGATGTTCTGCAACGTGGTGTATTTTAATACTACTGAGAATCTTTCCAATACCTTCTCCAGTATGTTTTCTGTTGCCAGCAAGGATAAACTCCTTAAGGACACAGCATACTGTGTTGCAAAGCATCAAAATCTGAAACACTACAGCACTGTGTTGCCAGAGAGAAAGCTGGTATTGCTCTTACCTCATTTTGTTTAGTTTGAAGATCGTACAATCCAATGTGAGTGTTTCTCTGATTTCCCTGCGGATGGAAACAAATAAGCACTAGCAATATAAATGTACATAAACACTGCTCTTTCTTTTTTCGTACCTCTCTGCTCTCCCTGCCCCTTGACACACATCCTCACACACTTCTCTGTCCTATATATAAACAGGCAGTTAATTATCTAAAACCAAGAAAGCAAATTCTAATTCCAAGAGAACAAAGATTTATTTTTTCCTTTTAGAACTAACACATGGGATAACGCTGAAATGTGGCCAATCCACAGCCCACAAGCCATTGCATAAACCAAATGCCTCTCTCTCACTTTGCTTCTAAACTGGTTTTGGTTACAGGCAATAGGGCCAGGAAGCGAGATGTCTGTACAAGAATCAGTAGGGATGCTCTGGCCCCTGGAGATTTAAGGCTTGTATTCCGAACCTCACCAACTTGGTGCATCACTGCTCCAAAAGGGAGCACAGAAACAGCAAACATCACCAACAATCAGTGATCTGGCTGTAGCCTGAAAAAAAGGATTTCAGGTATGTTTTAGGAAGTGATTGTTTGAAGGCTAAGTATTTTATAAGCTCACCATTAGCCTTCTGGCTTTGAAGAGTAACATAATATATATCCTTTCCAGCTAATTGATAATTAATATACGGTGATTTTGTTTGGGGCACTAACAAATGTTTGGGACTACAAATTTAAACTTGACTACTTCTTAATTTTTACCATGCCTTAAATTTTCCAAATATATTAAAAAAGAAAATTCTGCTTTGCAGCATATACTAGATAGCAAATCAAACTGATGTGTATTAATGTACTCCAGGTATAGGCACAAATTTGCTAAACTATTGAAATTAAATCCAGCCACACAGGCTTCTACTTCCTCAGTGAGCTTCATTGTTTTTAACAACTGCTTAGAGGGAGAGGGGAGAGATCTGTGGTTATTTACAAACTTATGGCATCTTGCTTTGTGAAGTTGAAACAAAAGCCTAAGTATTCACTTCCTAAGGGGTCTATTTCTGAGTGCCTCATTATTGTTGTGGCAACGACAAAAGTCTTTGACTTCTGATTTAAACAAAGAAAACAAAATGTCTTTATATTAAGACACATGCTCCAGGCCTCCCAATTTAATATTAAGCGAGTGCTTTCACAAACAACTATTTTTTTCAAGTGTGTCTGAAACGTTAACACCATCTTACTTAGATACTGAAAAATACAAGACTGGTAACAGAACTACATCAACGCCCATGACTATCCATAAAATAGGAGACTGGTTTTCACCTGCACTCTGAAGATTCTTGTATTACCTTGCAAATAGAATTCACGTCTGTTAAAAATATCTTCCTTTACACTATTAACGTCACAAAATATAGACACTGTCAAAACCACACTACAACATAATACTCTAAAATAAGCTTGAAAATAAAACTTAGTGTCCACCTTCCCCTGGTTTCACAGAGGATACACTTGACACTCTTTCCCTTAGAAGACAAAGGTTGTTTTCTCTTTGTATCTGTTGGGAAACAAGCCAGGCCAGCTCAGTCTAGTTTACATCCTCCACACCACACACCTCCTCCCAAAGAACAGGCTACAGGTGGCCAGTTCCCTAAGCTCCAGAACTGCTTTGACCAGATCCCTACAGACTACAGCAGGAGCTTGGACACCCGGCATGCAGGCACACACCTACATTGAGATGTTGGAACCTCGAGCCACAGCTCATTACTTGTGCCAACTGCAAGAGCCTGAAGAGCACACAAGGCAGTTAAGACTGTCAGAGGCCCAAAAAAGCTTGCATTAAGTCTTCTAGAGTCTTAAGCAATGAAAAACAAACAGAATTTGACACACTCTTTAGAACTCTTTTTATGGTTACTGTTGCCTTGTACAGACTCCCCTCCCTATGTGGTACTAAAGGAAACATCCACCCACAGCAAAAGCATATGAAAGTTAAAGCCCTGATGAAGGCTTCACCTCTTCCCTTAACCCTAGGGAAGCTGGAGAGTTTTAACACTGTTGAGCCAGAGGGGAATGAAAGGCACCCCTACTCTACTGGAGTTCATCTCACATCTGTACTCCTCAAGAACCAAGATCCTCCAGGATCCATCTGGATCTACAGACTCCTCTGAGCTGTACAGTCAAGAAACACAGCTTGTCTCGTGAAAAGAGCAACGAGAAGAAGACAAAGTTTCAATTTCTAAAACCATCAGAAAACCCACTTGGAAGTAAAACTGAAAACATATACCATGGAGAGCAGAATCCTATGTTAAGAAGCCAGCTCTAGATACTTCAAGACATCAAATAAATGTGTTACTTGCAATGAAGTGTTATGGATCAATCTTAAAGAAAGGTATATGCAGAAATAATGTTAGATAAATGGCATCTTAAGACATTTTAGTAGGAGAAAACATTTAACTAAAGCGCTGCACGTGAATTTAATAGCTAGGCTTCATTAAGAAAATGAGGGTGAAATTATGTGCTGCTTATGAAGTGTTTTAAAGAAATTGCTTTTTATTCATAGGGAGACTCCAGGCCAGCAAAAAATCAAGGGCAAAACCCCTATGGACTTAATCAGGTGAGTACTGTACTCTCCATTTCATCATTCTTAACGTTTGTCGGAAGTGGAAATGGGTATTTTCCCACTGCCCAATCCCCCCCAGTTGTAATCAGTTGTGTTTCCATGTTCTAACACTTACTGCAAAAAAAATTACTACAAGAATTTAAGTAGATTCACATACAGTATTATTCTCAACTATATTTTTATTAAATTCCAAGATGGACTTACCTTCCAGGTATAAATAATTTTTCCATTTCTTTCAACATTTACAACGTAGAGTGCTGCTGAATTCTCAGAAGTGTCTGAAATAAGAAGTAGAAAAAGGCACAGGATCTTCATTTCAGCTGGTTCAGCCGATAATTTATGCACACTTTAAGCAATCTGCTAAATAGATTTTTACTTGTAAATACTTATTTGCATATGCCAAAACTACTCCCTTCTGGAAAAAGCGAGAGTACTTCTAACACCATGATTTAAATCTGATAAACTTCAACACAGATAGCTAAGGGAACTTCTAGACATGCAATAAAAAAATATATTTTTGCAAACTCCTACCTTTTCATTATAATTATGATTCTAATGACCACTACCTTTCGTAAAGAAAATGGAAGGTGCTTTTTCAAAGAATAAAACAAAACCAAACAAAATTACCCCCTTGCATTTATTCACTATACACAACACGGGGTTCAAAGACTTAAGCCATACTCCAGTCCTCTGGACACTACAGGAAGAGAGAACTAGCCTGAGGAAAATATTTGCTCACACCTGCCCCTTCAGCACCTCAAAGGAAAGCCTGAAAATAAACAACAACTTTAGACATTAGTTCTACAACACCAACACCACCACTCCTGTATCATTCTTAGCCCCTCCTCCAAAAAGACATAAAGAAAAAAACCCCACCAAAATCCAAAGAACCACAAGACTAAATACCATATAGAGAGATATGCAACCTACCTACAAGTGCAGGGAACTAAACAATGCAGGACATGAAATTATATGGGATGGGAATGAAAGAGTATGGTTAAAATGGAAACAAATGAGCAGGAAGCTAAGATGCACATAGAAAGAGAAGAGCATATTTAGACAAAGCAGTATAAATTAAAAAGAGAACCAACAGAAAAAAGGATAAAACATTGTACTCAAGGTGAGAAAAATGCATGCTTCCCTGACGCTACTTTTATGTTTTCTAATCACTGCAGCCATCAAAAATGTGTTTATCTCCAATGGAATTTTTACTAGAAGTGGAAATTTTTCCCATAGTAAGACTGAACCTGTATGATTGGTCTCAAATTTATAATAAAGGTGGCCTGCAGTTCAGTAAGCATCAACATAAGAAACTCTCTACAACCCTGTGCAAGCATTTAGTCAAGTCTGACACTACTGGTAGTTATCACAGTGTTGATAGAAGGAAGACACTTAGTGAAACTTAGTTTAACAAGCCTGATACTACAAACTGGCTTGTACAGCTTGCAGTGATAAGGGGAAAAATGTTTTCAAGTATTATCAGAAGAAAGTAAATTTTCCATTTTGTTGTGGGAGGACAATGAAAATCTTTCCTGTACACTGAGCAACACATCACTTTCTATGGGTTTCAGATCAGCCGAAATACACTACAATACCACTTCATTAGGGCTAGATGGTGACAACAGGGAGAGTCTAAGGTAACAATATACTCTCTTTTTTTTCAATCCGAAGTTTCCTGGAGCTTAACAACCACCTCAAACTTTCAAGATGAGTAATACAGTCTCCATATTTTCTCATGCAGTACTTTCTCAGCACAGAATTTTGGTAGAGAAGAAGGTCCATGAGCAATCTCCATGTCAGTGAACTTACCTATCACCTGACAGTGACATCTTAAGGGTGCTGAAAAAGTTCTGTGTCAGAAGAGAGTTTCACTTCTGAAGAGAACAGTCAGTGGGAATATGGAGGCAAAGAACTCTGGCAATGGTCTCTGCCCTTGGACAGCCCCACAGTAAAACCCTGCACACAGAATTACAGCTTTTTCCTCATGCCCACAGCTGAGACCAGCAGATGAAGGGCTGCAAAAGAACCAACCCAGCCTGCCTGCCCAGCACACAGCTTTTATTAACATAAGCAGGAGAACGCAGAGTTTGATTTCCTGAAGGCCATTACATTCAGCTCATACCAAATTAAGTGGAGTAAAGAGAACAAGGCTGCTTCACTCTGCTTGCCGCTCCCTTCCTATCATCACACCTACTCCCAGCTCTCACACAATTAGCAGTTCTCACATGCTATCAACTGCTTTCAAGTCCTTAGGAAAGAAAATAATAAATATGAATAAGTTACATCTGAAACACTGACACAAAACTACCATGACTCCTAAAAATTACTTGCTTTCTCTGATTAGGTATATCTTTCATGTTTAAATTAATCTTTTCAAATCCCTACCTCCCACTTTCACATTCCTAATATGACAGCACTGCATGAGGGGGAAGAAGTCACTATACACAGATAAGTTGAAATGCAATTCAGCAGCGCTGGTATTTGATCAGAAGCACCCTCCAAACTAGAGTCTTACAATTCTGCATTACCAGGGACATTACTGAATGAAGGCTCTATTTCATTTTTAAAGACTCAATAAAATTTTCTCCTTCCCAAACACAAGTCAGTGGCATTTTGACATCCTTATGCCATTAACATATAGATTGAATAATCTTTGAATTCATCACTGCTGAACTGATAGGTTCATAGATTAATCAATTATGCATGGAGAATTAAAGAATTTGACCTCAGATCCCTTCAGTATACCTTTCAATAATTGTTCAGTAAATGTGGAAAATATGAAGTATTTTTTAACAGATTTTTTTTTAAAAGATGGCTTGGTAAATAATTCTTTTATTCTCCAAGCTGATACTTTCTGGTTTGTCACCAAACAAAATCTTATGAGCCTATTTGATAACAGCTCCTCAATGCAGGAAGCAAGTTAAATATTTTAAGTAAAATAAAAGCAACTGGAGGCGTTTCAAGTGCATCACACTTGCATATCGATGGTATTTCTACTGAAACAAGAACTATTACATTATTATTATTTTATTAGAATAAAGTTCTCATCAGATTCCGAAAAGCAGAACTAAGCCAGCTGCTCTGCGGATGAATAACAAGCAAAAAGCCACAGCGCCAAGAACACGGGAGGTCACTTTTTTCCAACCACTACCGCGGGCGCTCGCTCTGCCGGCGATCGCACGGCGCTGTCACAGCCGACGCGGCAGCTAATTTTAAACTAGCACTCGTTCACCAGACACACCAAAGGGCTCAGGCTGGGGGGGTTTTCCTCCCAGAAAGGGGAGTAGCGTGGGAGAGGGAGTAATGCTAAGGCGCCTTNTTTTTTTTGTGCGTGGCAGGGGGAGCTGGAGGGGGGCGGAGGGAGGAAAAAAAAAAAGAGAACGCCTCAAAAGTGTGAAGAAGGAGGAAGAAGGAACAAGCTGTGGAGTGTAGCAGATGTGTGGAAGTGCTTTCGGCACGTCAGANGGCCGGGGCGGCACCGCGCTCCGAGCCTCCGGCGCTGCCTCCGGGGCTGCCTCCGCGCTGCTGCCCGCGGCGCTCCGGGGCTCTCCCTTTCCCCACGGCCTGTGCGCCCAGGCTCCTCCTCGGGCCGCCTGGAAGAATCACGAAACAGTCTTGAGTTGGAAGGGACCCGCAAATATCGTCAAAGTCCGTCTCCTGCCCCTGAGCAGGTCAGCCTCTAGAATCACAGCATGTGCCTGAGAGCGTTGTGTAAACGCTTCGTGGTGCCGTGACTGCTTCCCTGGGGAGCCTGTTCCCGTGTCTGTCCATCCTCTGGGCAAGGAACCTTTTCTAAAATCTAACCTATACTTGCCTGGGCACAGTTCCAGGCCATTCCCTCCTGTGTCTGGTGACCAGAGAGAAGAAGGGGCAATCCTTTTGGAAGCTTCAGCACGGGGTGGCTCCAAGTGCCCCTAACAGCAGCCTGTGAGTGAGGCCTGGGGCTGACCTTCAGTCAGCTGGTGTTCACAAATCCTGCTTGTGATCCCCCAGGAGGCATTAGATGTTTTCCAGAACTTCAAGTAGCATCCCTTTTTCCTGAGACTGTGCACTCTGAAATTGCTTGTTGAATAAATGGAGTCTCTGTCTGTAAACTGCTGGCAAAGCTTGGGATGTTCTCTGTTTGTGCTTGTCATCTGCAGAGGAGGTGAGACTTCATGTAATGTTGGGGGG
This sequence comes from Donacobius atricapilla, assembly GCA_013397315.1. Taxonomy (NCBI): domain Eukaryota; kingdom Metazoa; phylum Chordata; class Aves; order Passeriformes; family Mimidae; genus Donacobius; species Donacobius atricapilla. The sequence continues at coordinate 6,835 of WBMY01012610.1, read as the reverse complement.
GCGGGTTGTGGTTTGTTTGCTTGGGGTTATTTTTGCTGTTGAAAATATTTGTAGCACTGATAAGGTGCTACTCCATGGCTATCTATGGCCTGCCTAATTGCCATTTCCCTTCTGAAATGTGCTGGCTGATACCAGCCAGCTAAAGGTGGCATTAAAGTGGAGGGAGGCTGTGAGGACACACACCAAGCTCGACATACCCAAATCCAGAACAGCTTGAGCCTGTTCTAAGACCTAATCCCTGTACCAAGTTTTTCCCCATCATTGCTAAAGTCTGGAGCTATAAAAAAGGCCAAATCAGAGTGAGGAATGCCTGCAAAGTGTGGATGAAAGGCAGGTTGATAATCAAAAGGCAGGTTGATAATCAAAATGCAAAGCAAACATGTTATTCAATCTCCATATTGCCAACTTTGACAATTTTACCACAAGTTTTGTATTCAGCATTTTTCTTAAGGCTCCTTAGATCAAGTGGTTGTGCAAGAATTTCAGCTTATATTTTCACTGTTGTGAAATAAAGCTTGCAAATGTGACCAGAGTATTTATTTCAGACACGAAAGTAGAAAACAAGACAAGAGGTCACAAATGGATGCATTTTTTGAGAGAAAAGATGGGGCTAATTCATGAGTATGAGAATAACACAACTGGGAATGGCACAACTGGAGAGGCAAGGAAAGGAGGGAAACAAAGCAAACGAAATGGCTGATTCTGTAAGTATGTGCAGAAGGGGAGATTTTCACATGGAGAAAGTCTCCTGTACCCAGATCAGGAGGTCATGCTCATTATGTAAAACTCTGTATTCCTTGAGCCATCAGTCTGGCTAGGCACAGCAGAAGCCATATCTACAGGCCCAGAGCTCCGGGCTGAATTCCTAGAAGCTCAACGCATTCCTCAGAAACCACAAAGCTGACTCATTCAGAGTTCTTCAAGTAATAACTCAGGATAGTGTATCAGGCCACCTTAAACCTGATACATAAAATTAAACAGTTGATGCAAAAGCCATAAGCATCTTAAAAAACCCTTCAGCAGTCTTTGAATTAAGACAGAGCCTAATACATATTTGATAACATCTCCCAACTTTGCTAGATGGAGAAGGAAGCTCTTGGTTTAAAGAAACAACCAATTTCTTATCTCTGTCAGGGGAAATTAATGTTATAACCCATTTGTCACTTTTGCTTGCATCACAAAACCAAATTGTGAATTTTGCTCTCAATTTTTTATACTCGGTTTCCTTTTCTGATTATGACTCACCTAATTTTGGTTTTTAGTTCTAGTCTGAAGCTATGCAGGCACAGGTGCTGATCCCAGTGGAGCAACTTCCAGGAGTGGGATGTGAAACTAAAGCTCCCATTAAAAAAAGACAAAATTTCTCTGTTTTCTTTTTAATCAGAAATCTGTTCCCGCCTCAGTAACAGAAGGATCTCCCTTGAATTTTTAACTGGATTGAGTCTTGACCACAGGGAAATCTTTAGAGAGCAGTAATGGCCCTACTGATTGTATTGTAACCATCATCGGCATTATTTTACTGCTAATAACAATTTTTCTGCTAACTTCCTGTGTGCCTATAATCCCTTTTCACACAGTTCATATGGCAAGATTTGCAAAATTATACCATGACAGAAGTGTGGATCTGATGAAGCATTGCCCCCTGACACAGCAGTGATGGCTGTAAGGCACCTTCCAGCTCTCAACAGAACAAAGCTTTGTTCACAGAGGAAAACATACAGATCCATGAACCACTGATGTGTTCCACATTGGGAAATGATACGTAAGACTTCTTATGAAGAGTGAATATCTGAAATAATTATTTAAGCACATGACAGCCTGGCAAACAGTTTATGACTTTTTTGGGAAGCACTGCTTACTGAGGGCAACCTCTTTTCCCACCATTCCAGTAATAAAGGGTTTATTGTCGTCATGTCCAGACAGTTGTTTCCTTCAATGCTTTCATCCAGGCAAACACAAAATATACATAAATTTTCTTCATGAAGCTGGTGCTTAATAGGTTTACTAAATTCTCTTGGGAACACAAATAAAATGCAATTCGAAATCAATATTTTAGTAGTAAAGTGGGTGATTCAGAATTAGTAGAATAAAATATCTTTATTTCTGTGTGTGAAATTACCTTTTTTTAGTCTCTTTAATCACTGAATATCAACATAGATTGGAGTTATTTCACTGAGATCAGTCAGCATCTGTTATGGAAGCCAGTGCTTCATGGAGGTGCTTTTGTATGCTTTGTTTAATAATTCATCATAAGAAATAGTCTTTCAACTACTAATGAAAAAGAAATCATCTTGCTACTCATGCTCATGTTGAACAGCTTCTTCTTTTAAATGGCTTCATTGAAGTCAGTGACATGCTCAAGCCAGTAAGAGGAGTGAACGAGGCTCCTGAAACAGTTAAGATATTCCTCCAAGTGAGGGAGGGGAAGAGAATGGGACTTAGGGAAGTCTCTGACTGTCATCCAAGTGGCCTTTTTGTTTCCGCTGCTTCTCCCTCCATGGCCCAGGCTCTGAGGCTCTTTTGTTCTTTCCAGAGACTGACCCCTGCTAGCGCTGATGAAAGCCCTGTGAGCACACACAGTCTCAACAGCTGTTGGAGGAGCTCTTGGCTCTGTGTTTATTCTTCCAGCTCCAGCCTGACTGGGATTCATCAGTAGGGTTTTGGTCTTTTTTCCCTTTGCAATCTTTCAGTTTTGACTTCATTTTGAATTTCAAGAGGACAGTGTCAATACTTCGCAACAGAATTGCAACTCTTGGGAATCGGTATAATAACGCGTATATCAGCAGATCAGTTCCAGTTTCTTTCATTTTTTAGATGTCTTTCCATTATTATTGTTATTGTAAAATGAAAGAAATATTTAGCACAAATGCATTCCTTGAAAATGCAAGGTTGCAGCACTGCAGAATGCAGACTAAAGACAGGGACAGCATAGGATAAACTCATCAGTCTGACTTTCGTCTCATTGAGCTTCAAGCGCTTTGAAAATAGGGTTCTAGTGTGAGGATTTTTTTCTAGGCTGCTTCTAGCCTAGACAAATTCTAGCCTAGAAGGAGCCTAGAATGAGAGCCTTCTATTCAATTCTTGTATGAGGAAATATAAGAATTCCAGAGAGTAACTGATACCATCTGGTTTTAGTGGTTAATTTAAGGTGCATTTTACCTGAATGTGTCTGCTGGTTCTCCTGTCCCCTCACTTCTACTCTCATGCCTATTGGGAACGTGCAGGTTTAGACCTGGAGGAAAGTGGCACTGTCCCTTCTCACGTCTGCCTCCAATTAGATCATATCCCATGTAATATGGAAGGGGACCCTGGGGGTGCAGTTTGATGAGCATCTGATCTAACAGCTCGTGACTGTTGTTGAAAGGATGGACCCAGACTTCATTCCCTTCTTGTTTTCTTCTTCTCTCCTCGTCCCCAAGTCACTCAGCCTCTTTCTTCATTTGCCAACTCTCCTGTCCATCTAACGTGTCTGTGATCCAGCTGTACTGGCTAACACACTAAAATCTACTTACTTTTTTTAAATGGTTTCGTTTTCTACCAGCTAATGAAGGTGTCTCCAGTCACAGAAGGCTCTTACAAGTCCACAGCCATTGCAAAGGGAAATGGCGGTTGTGTGGCCCTGGCAGCAGAGAGGGGAGCGGAATAGAAGATCTCCCTGTACTGGTGGCAGTGACATGTTAGACCCACACGGCTCCTTCTGACCCTTTGAGAAGTGCCCTCCTCTGACATTTAAGTTGAAATAAGCAGTCATTTTTGCCCAACATTGCCCTGACCCATTGCCCAGCCGCTGCTGGCATAGTTTCCAGACCAGAGAACTGGGCAACTGAAGAGTAATCTTCAAAAGGAGAAAGAAGGAGGTGGAAGAGGATGGTTTCAGTATATCAGCTGTCTATCAAGGTCACTGAACCATTATGTCAACAAAAACGAAGTTACTCTATAGAACTGGGATTAAACCATTCATTCTGGGCAAAAGACCGTGGGGAAACTGCTTTTCCTGATGTTGGTCCCGACTTAAGTCAGTGTAAGTTTCTGCCAAACTACAGCCTTAAGATGTGGTTAATGCTAGTAGAGGCAACTGCTTCCCTTGACTTCGAGTAAGAGGAGTCTAGGTATGAGCTTTTAGCTGCTTGAAGTCAAGTGAATAAATCCTACTTTTAGCCTCCTTGGCCTGCTTTTCTGTTTCCATCAGGACCAATGGAAACCACTGGGTTTTAATACCTTATGTGCATACTCTAACAACCGTTTCTTTGATACCATGCAACACTTTTAATATACTCAAATTATTCTCTGAAAATCTGAATACATTTCCCTGGCACATCCTAAAAATATCTTTTATTTATTATATGTTGGTTCCAAACAAATGTCACATTAATAATCAGAGAGGCTTGGGTAGGTGTACGTCATCAGTCACACAGTGGTTTCTTCTTCCAAAATACTTCCAGAATTAGGTCTGACGTCTTTTAACAATGAACTATTTATAGGATTCAGAAGGGCCTTATCCTCCAACCCTGACTCAGCCAAAACTCACCACTGACCTTGACCTCCTGTAGTCTATTCTTGTCCCCTTACTCATGTGAGGAGCTTTTCTTTGCTGACCTGACTTGGGGAGCATATTCTCATGAGTATGATTTTGCAGGCTTGGTTCCCAGCTCAGTGGGACATGGTAAAATATCACAGAATCAATTCCTGAGATGCATGTGTTATTTTTGCAATGTTATAAGTACAAAAATAAGGGGGAAATATGCAGCTAAGTTCTGCATTCAGTACTACAACAATAAACTGTGTGTTATTACATTAAGTGTGTACAGCTACGAATGAAAGCATTAAATTCTCATTTTGGAAGACAGTACATGTATTTGTAGAAGAAAGCAGTCACTGGATTTCTCAGTCATAAGAATTATTACTAAAATTAATTGATTTTTTTCTCAGGAAGGTATAACTTTTTAAGTAGAATATTATTGCAGTGTTAGGTGATTACACTAGCACAGTATGACAATGGCAATATTTTTTCTGTATTTTTTGTCTTTTTTTTTCTAAAAACCCTTCTAACTAGTGTTGATTTTCCTAATAGTTTTCTGTTCTCCAGTTCTACATCCACACAATTTTTTGGACACTTCCAGGGATGGTGACTCTACCCCTTTCCTGGGCAGCTTGTTCCAATGCCTGACCACCTTTTTAGTGAAGAAAATTTTCCTAAGGTCAAATTTAACTGACTCTTCCCTAATATCCAATCTAATGACTCTTCCAATTATAGAGATTGTAGTTATGTATATTTGTTGTGTCTTCTTTACAACACCTATTATGTTACACATCTCTTTTTGCTTTTGTATCTTCTCACTTTAAAGTGGAAAAGTCAAAATTTTTAGGTGCTTTTGTAAGTCTCCAGTGTTTTTTTATTCACATTTGAATAATTTATTTTTATTTTCCTATATTTTGTTGTCCATGGTGAGACACTATTTGTTAAATAGTGAATATCAGTATATTATATGGTGGTCTTCTGTAAGTCCTATATTTTGTTCATTTGAATACAAGCATGCAATGAACAGATATCTCCAGTCAGCTTCTCCTATGATGCCTAGGACTTTTTCTTGAGTGGCTACAATAAAAATGGAATATATTATCCTTATGAATATTTGAAGAAATTCTTTCCAATCAGCACTGTTGCACATTTATCTGCATTTGACTTTATCTGTTTGTATTGCCAGTTAACCTCGTTCCACCAGCCCAGCCCTGGAGACAGGTACATCTTTCCATGCTTCTGAAGAACCACAAACAGCAGGGATACAGGCAGAAAGGAATTGTCCTTTGTCAACCATGTTGGAAGCTGAGACTTGGCTTCTAATTCCTCCCAAGGTCAGGCTAAGACATGGTGAAAAGTAAATCGTGTCTGCCCTGACTGTTCCATTACTGGCATCAGGAGACAGTGCTGTTACTGGACCCCAAGACATTTCTTATTGCCTTGGTCAGGACTTACAAACAGTATCTATAAAGGGATTTACTTGTTTATCATTTGTATGAAGGCTCCATGTGGATAAACACTACTCTTAGACGTGGGTGCTGCACTTTTATCCATTACAGCTCCTTCCTGTAGCTCTTATGTTTAATGCCCATTGACCCTAATGTCCTACAAGCAGCAGTCCTCTTGCCTGGTCATTTCTTTTTTCCTAACATCTCCAGCTTCCCTCCATTCCCTACGTGGCAGGCTGCCATAGAGATCTGTGCCAAGTTCCCCATGAGCACATACTGACCAGCCTCCCCTTCCATCTCTTCCTCTGCACACTCCTCCCTTTTAACCCCAGCCAGCAAACACAAGCATTGCAGTCATCATATCTGACTTGTTTACAGCCCAGTCTGCCCGGGCCTCTAACCAAAAGGGTTCTTTTGCTTTGCTCTTCCTCTTCCTCCCATTTTGGGCCACTGGCTCCTCATTCCACTACAAATTACATCATTCCAAGACTGGGTTCAATTCTACCTCTTCCCACAGCACTATTAATTGTCACAGCAGGAGTACAGAAACCAAAAATTTACTTAAAATTGCATATGGATGCATTGTTGTATCTGCAGAAATGGTCAGTTCCAAATGCTTCTGAGAAAGGTAAAAGTAGCCCTGTGGTTGTCAGATAACAATACTGTGCTTGTACTTGGATGTTAGGTTTCATTCTGATCTCTGATAGTTAGAGACTGATTTATCCTCAAAGTGTAACATTTAATATTTCAGGGTAATCAGATAATTAGAACTATACATATTCTCAAAATCCATAGAAATGTTTAATTCCTTTTTAAGTTTTAGGCTCAATGACCTTTTTTATCCACAGTCTGTCGCCCTGATTTTTTC
>WBMY01012605.1:1031806-1066087 GCA_013397315.1 Donacobius atricapilla | reverse complement strand
TGCTTTAATTTTTTAATATATATTTTTAATATATCCATTTGGTCTCCTCTGCTCTTTAGGGCTAAGAACCAATGTAAGAAGTCTGCCTTGTGGTTTCTGGCCATATGAAGTTTTTGGCAGAAGCTTGTAAGACTTTGTCTTTCCCTTTCAAGGCCATGCAGACAATGCCTTTTGTACATACTCTAGCTCTTTCCCTGGTCAAAAGTGAATATAGAATTCCTAATGTAAAAGTTAAGTCAAAAGTGGATCTTCTTTGATAGCTCATCCCTGACACATCAAAGGGAATTGCACCTGGCACTCCCATTCCATGCAAAATTTTCCCCATTTTTCTAAGAAATTGTTTTTCTAAGGAGCTGTTTTACTATGTAAAAGCCTCTTGGGACTGATGACAACACCTCCCATGGCCTGGCTGAGCACTTTCCAGAAGGGAGCACTATTTCCATGTGTGTTTTCACCCCAATTTGCAGCCACCCTGCATTCCAGGATCAAACCTCCTCTTCTCTGGCAGGAGCTTCTTACTCCTCTGAGTGGCAAATTTGTCTTTCATCTCATCTTTCAAGATGTACTTCCTGGTACTTTCCTAGTGCTTTCAAGAACTAGGACTAATGATGATCTTAGGCTTATATATCTCTGTCCATACTGCAAAGCACTAAGATTTGCTGCAGGACACACAGGTTTATCCATCCAGAGGCAGAATGTGTAGGAAATGAAGAGATGCCCCTTTCGAGCTGCAGTGTGAATGTGGGCAGCAGAAGATATATTGATTTCTTGGACAGGAGTCTGTCCAGCCCAGTATCCACAGTTTTGCCATCCCCTTTAGGGATCACAGAACCATGGAATCATTTTGTTTGGGAAAACCCTCTAAGATCATCAAATCCAACCATTCCCCAGCACTGCCAAGGTCACCAGTAACCCGTGTCCCCAACTGCCACATCCACATGGCTTTAAATCCCTCCAGGAATGGTGATTCTACTACCTGGGCAGCTGTGCCAGGGCTGGGCAACCCTTTCAGGGAAGAAATTTTTCTGTAGATACCTCCCTTGGAGCAACTTGAGGCTGTTCCTTCTCCTCCTGTCCTTGTTCCCTGGAGCAGAGCCCGATCCCCCCCCGGCTGTCCCCTCCTGGCAGGGAGTTGTGCAGAGCCACAAGGTCCCCCCTGAGCCTCCTTTTCTCCAGCCTGAGCCCCTTCCCCAGCTTCCTCAACCTCTCCGGGGGCTCCAGACCCTTCCCAGCTCCATTCCATTCCCTTCCCTGGACACGCTGCAGCCCATCAGTGTCTGTCATGAACCTGACACTGGACACAGGGCTGTCCAGCTGAAGGATGACCATAGCAAATGGGTGAGGCAACCCCTGACATCACCTGGATTCTGTTTCCAGGGATTTTGAGTGTCACCAGGACTCAGCACCTCTGGCTTCACCTGGGCCAGGTGGGTGCAGCCAGGCCGTGGCTGAGCTGGCCGGGTGTGACCCACCAGCCATGGGGTCAGGAAGGGTTTGTACCTGTCCTGCAGGGAGGAGGGCACTGCATCTCAGTCATTGTGCCTCCATCCCTGCCCTTGGAAGCTGTGTGGAAGGACAACACAAAGAAAACGAGGGGATGCGTCTTATAATGGAAGCTCTGCTCCCCTCCCCCTGGAAGAGCAACTATTTCCAGTAAGTGAGCAGGAAGGCCAGCCCCGGCCACCAGAGAGTATTTAGGAGTAATTGAATCACTGGATTAGCTAATGCAGCATCCATTAGGAGTCCATGCCATCCCCAGAGGACTCGGCAGACATAAAGGAGCTCGAGGAAGCCGTGAGCATTTCATGTGTGCACATAAACCTCCTGCTTCCAGACTATAACTTTTTTCCCGGCTGACAATGCCAAGGTGCTGCTGGCCCTCCTCCATCCCCCTGGGCACCAGGTCTGAGCTTGTCCAGATGGCCCTGGAAGGTGGAGAGAAGCCCAAGCAGTGGCTCACTGCTGCTACAGCTGACGTGGGGGTAGGGGGGATGGCAGCAGAGCTCCCAACTTGGCTCCTCTTGGGATGGAGAGGAGCAGTTGGAGCGCGCGGAAGCGCTGGGGCAGATCCGGGCTGGGGAAGGTTCTGCCGGCAGAAGCAGCCGGCTCCAGACTTGGCCCGGGGCACGGCGCGCCTGGCAGATGGCGGGGAGGAGTGGGTGTGCAGTGTGAAGAAAGATTTAAACACAGAAGGCCCGGCTCCTCACCCAGCCAGGGGGAAATGTGCTTTCCCCGGGATCCGCTGGCAGCCGCTCCCGCGCCGTGGCCGGAGCTGGTGCTAGCCCACAGTGTTATTTCAACTGGTTCCTGGCGCCCAAGCTGTGCTGGGGATTTTCTGAGTTTGGAGCTGGTTCTCCTCCTTAAGGAGCAGCAACACCCTCCAGATGCTGCCAACTTAAGTCTGCGCTTTGAATTCTGGAGGAAGAGAAAGGAGGAGCTCGCCCGGGTGATGGAGCAGGGATTAGAGTGCTGCAGGTGGGTCTGAAGCTTCGCCTCCTTCCAGCTGGGTCCGCTGGGTTCAGGGTGCATAAAATTGCTTTAAACAGTATGGATTTCATGCCAAGCTTTCCAAAGAGGGAAGCACAAGTCCCGCTACGTGAGAGGCTTAAATCTCAGCAAAACAACACACGGGGCTGCTAATCCCGATTCACTTACACAAACTGCTCCATCCTTTCTTCCTCTCTGAAGTGTCCTTATTTAACGGGCAAAATAGCTGGAAGTCTGTGTGGTGGAGCCTTTCCCTAACTGGGTGAGCTGTTTCCCTGTCTCTCTCTCCCATGGTGACCGGTTCACACGTTGTTGTGGGAAGGGGAGGCCCTGTGGCAACCTAAATATAGATGCACATAAGGAAACAAATGCTACCCCCTGTAAATTTTGCCATCAGCAGCTGGAGTGGGACACACCATTGCTTCGCAGGAGATTAGTTTTGCAGGCTCCGTGTGTCTAAAGGGAGAATCATCTATTGTTTGCCATTTAAGATTTATGGCATCTCCATTTAGACTGAATAATTTATCCTGAATGAGCCCCGAAACCCTTTGGCAGTTACAGGGAGAAAAAACACACCCCAGGAAAGAAAAAAAGTTTCACCCTAATAGGAAAAAATCAGCAGGCGTTGGAGAGAGGGGAGGGGGCGGATGAAGGGCTGGTTGCTCTGCTGGAGACCTCGGTGGTTCTGTATCCTTTGTCATTACTTCATAATGATGAACTCTGTCGTTAGGAGCCATTCATTCCCGCTTAGCCTGTGTGATCTGACGCTGGTTTGATGGGATCCAATTTAGCATTTCACTCCGGGCTCCATTCCATGGCCATTTGGGTTTGGAAGTGAAAGGGAGTTTGATGACGCCTTGATGGTGTTTTAAACTGCCGTAAAAAACGCTGGCGAGGCAGTTCAATAAGGGCAACATCATCCCGGGGCTGCTCTTTGAGGCAGCTGCTTTTCTTTGTCCGAAAACTTGGGCTTAAAGTGGGTGGGGGTGCCTTGTGCCCTGTTTTGGATTGTTTATGGGGTGAAGGATACAAAAGGAAAAGGGGGACCCTGCACTGGCCCCTGCAGCTCATCCACGTGAAGGAAACTTCAGAGGGAAAATTGCAGGAGACTTCTCCACCTCTGAGATCTGCACCCAGGCACAGCTGCAAGTTCCCAGTTTCATCCCAGTCTAAGAGAAGAGACTTCATCTGAATTCTCCTCGTTCTGGAGGAAGAATACCAAGAGCTACCTTGGTTGTATCCCATGTCTTGGTGACTCCTGAGGTCCAGCTGTTCCCAACTGGGGCTGGGAGTACGGATTTGAACAGAGCAAGGCTTGCGCCAAACCTCATCATCAAGCTGGTTTAGGTTTTTTTTTTTCCTTCTTTTTTCTTTTCTTAAGTATCTGACTTTAACTCTGGTTTTGAACTTCCTGTTTTTGGAACCAAATGCAGCAACCACTTCTGTTTCCATTTTCCATCCAGCAGGAAGTGAGGATGTCAAACATTCTCCTGTAAACTCAGAGTCAGGCATTTAAGAGAAGCTTTTCTCTAAATAAGCCCTTGAGCCTCCTCTGGGTTACTCAGTTCAGTGTTCAGAGGTGATTGAGCTCTCTAAAAATTGGGTATACTTATAAAAATTGAGATACTCCCTCAAATTGAATAATTTTCCCTTCTTCCAAGGACACCACATTTCTCTAGCCCATTGCCATCAGTCTCCTCCAGATTTTTTAGGCGGATGTGAATCAGGAACAAGTCAGGATAAAGCTCTTTACCCTTTACTTAGTTCTATCCAAATGTGTTATTTTCAGAACTATTCTCCATGGATTTAGTGGCTCTTTGATGTTTGGGACTCAAAATACCCATGCAGGTGCTTTGCTATTTTCCCTGTAACCGTGTCCTACAAGTTCCTTTGGCTTGACCATGAATAGTAAGGGAACACCAGAGGCTTTCCCCTCCAGGTCACTGACTCAAAGTCAATCCAGCTAAAGGATATTTCCAGTGACAGGAACTGCTGTCCAGGTCAGAGGGTCACTTGTCCTAGGGAAATTGGATGACTTTTCAGCCTCTTGAGCAGAGACGAGCAGCAGTGACAGAGCAAACCCAGAAATGGCATCACTGAAATCCTCCAGCATCTTTTCTGTCATCCCAAAGTGGGATGCCAAGCTCCCTCCAGAAAAACTAACTTTAATGGAAGTATGAAAGACAGCTGGAAACCCCCTGTTTATTTTTATTCCGTGGGATTCCATTGCAGTTACGGCTGGATGAAGACATTTCTATCTTTACATCCTTACAAGTTTTCAGTTCAGTGAAAATATTAACTCAGGAAGACAAAGGCTGGGAAATGAGAAAAATTGATTCCAATGGATCACTCTCCACTGCCTAAAGAGATTTGCTCCATTTTTTTTTTTCTGAATATATTTCTTGATAAGCATCTTCCTCTAGGATCTTAGAGGAAAAAGGTGGTGGAACCTTGTTAAGAGATTTCGTGTCCCTGGTTATGGCAGGGGGTTGGAACAACAGGAACTTTATGGTCAGTCCCAACCCAAACCAATCTGTGATTCCATGATTTATTCCAGGCAGGAAATCTCCCACTGTGGGAGAATGAGGCTAAAGGCAAGTGAGAAATGCTCCCACCCAAATATTTCAGGTTTGAGCCACTGAGCTGCTGGGGTTGGTGTTGAAAATGCTGCTGGGAAAACAATCTAGTTTGGGGGAAAAAAAAATTACCGCTTTGATAAATAATTTGTGATGGAAAAATTACATTTATTCCTAAATGCATGGCTGAAAAAGGAATCCTCCTAGAGGGTGGTGGGGCACTGCCCAGGCTCCCCAGTGGATGGGCACAGCCCCAAGGCTGCCAGAGCTCCAGGAGTGTTTGGACAACGCTCTCAGGGATGCAGAGGGTGGGACTGATGGGGTGTCTGTGCAGGGCCAGGAGCAGGACTGGATGGTCCTGGTGGATCCCTTGCAGTTCAGGATATTCCATGATTCTGTGAACTGTGAACACCAACACATGGCCATGAACTGCCAGCCTCCAGCCACCCCCCTGTCTTCAAAACAATACATTATCTTTATTATTTTTGTTCCCAAACATCATCTGCTTCATTCCCTTTATAAATATTTTGGGATGTACAGCACCATGAGCTACAGAGTTCCACCAGAGCTGAAAGCAGCAGGATCACGAGCAATGCAAACACAAACCTGGGGGAGGGCACAGACTCCAGCTGGGAATAACAAAGCCTTGTTGGGATGGATAGAATGATCTCCTGGAGGCCAAATTGAGTCAAATTGGAGCTATTCTGGCTCAAGCTGTAATTATTTATTCTCTGTTTACCCCACCGTAATTTCTTTGCATCTCAGCTTTGCAACTGCAGAGTTTTCGCATCATTTTTATCTTTGAGACGCTGAGGGCACTTTGAAGGGCTGTGTCAAGTGATGTTTGTGGACTGGCTGTCACCAGTGAGAACTGATGTTAGGGGCAGAAACCAAGCCCTGCAGGGCTGATGGAGAGCACAGAAGATGATTTGGAATTTTACCTAAGTGCTAGTTTAACTTTCCCCTCATCCAAAACTATCTCCCAGTTTCTTCAGGCTCTGAATCCCTGGGAATATCAGCACAGGTGTGAGCCAAAGCTTGGACTTTGCCAAGGAGATTTTGTCTGGCAAAACACTCCTGGTCCAGCCCAGGCATAGAAATGGACGGGCAAAAATGGGGAAGAAAAGATTCTTTTTGTTTGCCCGGCGGGGAATTTCTGTTTAATCAGCAGTTGTTTGTAAAACCAAACACTGGCTGCCATGAGCCAAGGTCCAGGAACATCAATATCTGGGCTCTCTTCCAGGGCTGTGGCTGAGATCCAAATGGTTCGTGAGCAAGGAGGAGGTGGGAAAGGATCTGCAGTTGGCAGGACTGGTGTTTGCTGCAGTGCAGGGACAGGGACAGGGTCAATGTTCATCTTCTCTCACCTCAGCTGTAGGATTGGCACAGCACCCCAGGGCAGGGGCGCAGCCACATCCCTGGAGGGATTTCAAAGCCATGTGGACGTGGCACTTGGGGACATGGTCAGCGGTGGCCTTGGCAGCGCTGGGAATGGTTGGATTGGTGATCTTAAAGGCTTTTCCAAGCGAAGATTCTGTGGTTGGGGTTGCTTTGGGAAGCACTTCAGTTGTTCCTGTCCATAGAATTCCTCCATTGGCCACCCAAAACAAAGCACAGATCTCCCGTCCCAAGGAGAGTGCCAAGCCCTCGGAGAGTTTTCATGGTAAAAAAGCAGGAATAGTTTCTGATGGGTGCAGTATTCCTGATAAAAATGAGGGGTCCTGCAGGTTCTTTGGGAAATCAGGTCTCCTCACTTGTTTGCTTGGTCAGGAGCCTGGGGGCTTTTTCTGTAGGAAGTTCTTGGATTTGTTTGCTTGATTTCTGTTGCCGTTTTTTGAAAAACAAACAAACAACAACAACAACAACAAAAACAGGAAAAAAGGAGAAAAGAAACAAAAGAGAAATAAGAAAGAAAAAAGAAAAAAGTAAAGATAAGAAAGAAGAAGAAAAGCCAAAAAAAAAAAAACAAGAGTGAAAAAAAGAGAAATGAAAAAAGGAAAAACCAAGAAAAAAGGAAAAAAATAGATTAAAAAGAAAAAAAGGAAAAAGAAGAAAAGAAGAAAAAATATAGAAAAAGACAAAAAGAGAAAATAAAATAGGAAAAAAGAAATAAGAAAAAGGGGATGAAAGGGAAAAGGAAAAAAGACACAAGAAAAAAGAAAAAAGAAAAAAGAAAAAAGAAAAAAAGAAAAAAGAAAAAAGAGAGAAGAAAAAAGAAAAAAGAAAAAGAAAAAAAGAAAGAAACAAGAAGAAGAAAAAAGAAAAAAGATGAAAAAGAAAAAGAAAAAGGATGAAAGAAAAAAGATGAAAAAGAAAAAAGTAAAAAAGAAAAAATTAAAAGAAAATAATGAAAAGAAAAAAGAAAAAAGGAAATTAATAAAGAAGAATAAGCAAGAAAAAAGAAGGAGTTTCTTTAAATGGGTACATATTTTCATCAGAAATAATTATTTTTAAAAAAGAAAGCTCAAGTTTTCCTAAAAACTGATTCTGTATCCACGTGCCCATTTTTTAAACGAATCCTCACCATGTGACAGAGTGACATAAACCAAACAGTTCTGCAGCTGCCCGAGGAGCTGGGTTCCCTTCCCACACCTCAGCCCATGTTCATCATTCTCCACCTTCCCCTCTGGAAAGCCCGTGGCTCTGAGGGTGTGCAGGGTCCTGCTGGCGTCATTTTGACATTACATTTGTGTCTTTGCCAAATGCGAGCCAGAAAAAGCCCTTCCCAGTAGAGCTGGCCAAACAACAGCACAAACACTGCAGCACTTAGGACCAGAGTGAGAGTTACGACCAGCAGCACGAAAATTCAGCATCCACGAGGTGTTTGTTTTATTACTCTCTCTCTTTTTTTTTTAATCCACTGAAAATGTGATGTGTTGATGTTCAGCAGTTGATGCTTTAAGTGTCTGTGGCTTTTCAGATTTCTTTACCTTTTTTTTTTCTTTTTACTGTTGTTTGTAACGTGTCTGAAAGCCTTGAAAAATGTCAGATTCCCAACAGTTTGCAGAGGATGAGGTTTGATATCCAAATTCAGACTCTGATGCCATGGTGGCTGAATCCCAGGAGTGCTAAAAACAAGACTGTAAGAGTCATAAGCTGACAAATACATTTTAAATCTTACGGTATCTTTTCCATATTAATAAATAACCCAAAATCATCAGAGTGACACTGATGAGAGAAGGTGGTTTAAGAATATCAAGACTGCAAACAGGTGTGGCAGAATGTGAGGGACCACCATAGATCATAATAAGAAGGGGCCAGGTGGGTAAAAAGCTGCCTTGGAAATTATTTGTAGGGCAAATGAAGGTGGGAGAAAGAGTAGAGAAGTTGTAATTATTCATTCTCTGTTTTCCTCACCATCATTTCTTTGCATCCAAACTAACAGGAGAGGATCAAAGCCAGAGAAATTTGATTTGGATCGACCATCACTTTATTTAAATTAAAATAAAAAACCTGTTCTGCTTTGTTTTCCCTCCAGATGAATATTAAAAGGTGGCATAGCTGACATTCCAGCCCACTACAACTTCACCTCCTGTTTGGAGCTAAAATGGAACAAATTTAAGTAGTTTTCTTACTGTAGGCATGAAAGGGACTCTGGGCCTCTAATCAGTGCCTGTGGGTTTGACTCAGCCATCCATAAACTGCAATATCCACTCGTTTATTCCTTTTCATTCAATTGCCTCCAAATTGCTTCAAACAGGCTCCAAGGCTGCTGGGGAAAGAGGAATTCTGCCTGACTCATTAGAGGAGACAGGATTGAGGAGGAAATGGGAATTCCTTCCTTCCTTCCTTCCTTCCTTCCTTCCTTCCTTCCTTCCTTCCTTCCTTCCTTCCTNCAAACAGGCTCCAAGGCTGCTGGGGAAAGAGGAATTCTGCCTGACTCATTAGAGGAGACAGGATTGAGGAGGAAATGGGAATTCCTTCCTTCCTTCCTTCCTTCGTTCCCCTCACTCAATTCCACAGTTGTATTCAAATCCCTTTGTGCCTTTGAGACCAAACCTGAACACTTTTTTGGGGCAGATTGCTTTTACAGTTCAGGCATTTTGGAGATTATAAAAAAATCTATCAAAACATACTTTTTCTGTCTCAGTGTGAGGGACAAGCCATGGGCTAGGTGCTCTGTGGTGTGGACAGGGACACCACAAGGGTGGCTGGTGCACATGGGCTTTTCCTTATTGCTGGCCAGAAAAACTCTGGATTTACCCTTTTTTTTTTCCCCCATCCTAGATGCGACAAGCAATGCATTACTGTTGTCTTCTCTAATCCCTCTCCACATCAGCTGATGGAAGGAGAGACATCTTGAGATATTTTCTGAGCTGCTCTGGACACAAAATCCTCAGAAACGGGGCTGCCCCACTGGACAGCTTTGCTGGTTCTCCATTTCCAGTCCTCACTTTGCTAGGAACATCAGAGCCAGGGTGTAAAATCCCTTCTGGAGGCTTCTGCTCCATTCCCAGGCTGAGCATGGACCCTCTGGAGATGGGAATGGTGGCTGCATCCAGCAGCTTTGCAGAGCAGCTTCCTTATTTCCTCCAGCACTCGCAGGGCTCCAGTGAGCAAAGCAGCCAGAGCAGAAAATACTGCATTGCACCAAAGGCATTGAAACAGAGAAAGAGAGAGAGAGAGAGAAATCCCCTCATCTGACAGGCAAAAGCTGTGTCTGTCCCACTCCAGACATGTGCTGGCCCATGGAGCAAGGCACAGTTTCCACACAAACGGAGCCGGGGAAGGCTCAGCTCCAGCCCTGGGAGGGTTGGTGGTGCTGCATTTCATGATGAGCCACCCTGAAAGCTTCTGTCTCAGCTCAGGCACCTTTGGCATCTGCAGAGAGGCAAGGAAACAGTTCCAGCGTGCTGCCTGGAAATGAGAGCTGCAGTGTTGGCTCAGCACGGGGAGGGGTCGGTGCAGGCAGTGACAGCCCAATATCCACGGGCTGTGATGCCTTGGGAAGGCTGGGCTGGAACAGAGACTGGACAGAGCTGGAGAATAAAGTAGGTGTTAACTGAAAGGCCTTTAGGGTACACCTTGGGCAGGACAAGAGCCTGGCCAGGGCTACACCCAAGGTGGACCCAAAATAGTCACAAAATGGACAAATGGTCACGTGGTCTCACACTTTGATAAGTTTTGGTCCATTTGCATATTGGGGTTTAATTGTCCAGTTACAGCTTCAGGGTGTGAGGTCCCATCCTTCTTGTTCCTCCCTCCAGCCCACCCTTGTTTGTGCTTTTGGGGCTGAAAGTTGTCCTTGGTCTGCAGCAGGAAAAGGATTTGTTTTGTCTCCCTGCTCTGTGCAGAGCTGAGTGACACTGAATGTGAGCTCAGAATGGCACCCCTGGGCAGCGCAGAACCTGAAAACATGGAAGCTCAAACTTAAGGCATCGCTGTGTCTCTGCTGGGCTTTCCCATTTCTGTCCCCTCTGCTCTCTGTCCTTGGCACCCTGCAGTGAGCTGGGTCAGCTGTGCCCTCTCCAGCCACTCCTGCAGGAAGTCTCTGAGGACAGGGAGAGCAGGAGCTGACCCAAACAGGGGCACCCAGATGGGGACAAACACCTGAGGCTGCTCCACGTCAGCCTTATCCAGCACCCTCAGGCTGAAGGATCATCCCTCACATCGTCGTTCCTACTGGAACTGGGGTGAGCTCCTTCTGGCACAGCGGAATGCTGGAGGAGGAGACGAGGCTCGTGCCCATCCTGATGATCTTGGTCAAGAATCCAGACCTCAGAACCAACCCTAGGACAAGGATCCAGACCCCAGAACCAACCCTAGGACAAGAATCCAGACCCTAGAACCGACCCCAGGACAAGAATCCAGACACTAGAACCAACCCTAGGACAAGAATCCAGATGCTAGAACCAACCCTAGGGCAAGAATCCAGATGCTAGAACCAACTCTAGGACACAAATCCAGACCCTAGAACCAACCCCAGGACAAGAATCCTGACCCTAGAACTGACCCCATGAAACCTGCACTGCCAGATGAGGAGTGCTTCCTAAAAAACCGAAAAAAAAGGAATACACTTCTTTTTAAAATGCTCCTGTAGAGTCAGTGACCAAGTTGAAGGCTACAGCTTATCTGTCACCTCAAAATAAGCCATGGAGCCATTTGATCTCCCAGCTTCATCTCCTGGCACTGTGTCCCTCCTTCAGGAAAAACAGCAGAGGTACATTGGTGCCCATGGAAATGAAGGTCACAGAATCCCGGATCACTGAGATGGGAAAAGATCTCCAAGGTCATAGAGTACAAGCTGTGGCAAATCCCCTCCTTGTCACCAGCCTGAGTGCCACATCCAGGCCTTCCTTGGACACCTGCAGGGAGGGATGGGGACTCCAGACCTCCCTGAGCATCTCCTGCCAATGCCTGGCCACCCTTCCCATGAGGAAATTCCTCCTGATGTCCAAAGCCACGGATGAAGTCATTGTGAGGTCTGCCCACAGCAGTGGCCATTCCCTCACTGCTAGAAGACCATCCTGGTCTTGTCAAAATCAATCACTGCTCTCCTGGGAGACAATATTCAGGTGATTCGGTCTGTAAATGGTTAAATTTGGGGGGTTTTGTCCCCTTCGCCTCATGGGTTATAATGGAGAGCAGTTCCTGAGTAGCCCTTCCTGGTGAGGTTCCATCACTGAGGTTCCAAAACAGGGCACCCAGAGCAGCCTCTGACCACCAGCCCTTGTCTTGCACACCTTTAATGTCCTTGCACACGAAGGTTTGTCTCCAAAGAAGTTGGAATATCCGTGTGCTCTGGAAATGGAGGCAAGGAGGAAGGTTGGAGAAGGAAAAAAAACAAACAGGGGAAAAAAAATCATGCATTTAAGCTGTGAGAGGCAATAGTACCTCCTGCAGAGACAGTAAACAGAGATGAGTTGTTTCCAAGGAATACCCGGTAACAGATCCTGGAATCAGTGAAAGCTCTGAGTAAACAGGGGGAGGGAGGCAGGAGCATAAAACCTATCACATGAACAGAGAAAAATTAAAGGAATCTTTTTCTTCTTGTCTTCTTGATTATCATTGTTCATCTGAACATCAAAAATCACGTAATATTGTGTGTCTGGGGAAAGATAAATAGCATTGCCAGCAGGAAATGGGCTGGGAGGAGCACTCCAAACCCCCATTTGTCCTCAATCTGCTTCAAACCCTCAGCTGAAACACAGTGGACAAACCTTGAAAAGAATAAAGCACTAGAGATGATGGGACATAGAGAAAAATCACGCGTAGACTGGAGTACAGTGACTGGGAATCAATTTCTGAGGGAATCTGGAGGATTAATATTTAGGCGGCCTGTGGGAAGCCCTTCAGGGGGATTTGCCATTCAGAGAGTTAGGCTTGGGCTTCCTGGAGCTCCGTCCTCTTTGAGGGGCAGGAAATTGGCCCTGTGAAAAAGAAGCACCCAAAAATCTCTGGTTGCTTTTGATAATTGGAGGACTCTTGTCAATAAAAGGTCGAAGCTGGAAGTCGGGATGCATTTTGTCGTCCTGTGTAGCGGAGGGATAAATTCCCACCACTCCTCCACTTGGTTGGAGACTTCACATTGCAATCACTAAAGGGCTTGGACACTGCCAGGGATCCAGAGGCAGCCACAGCTTCTCTGGGCAACCCCTGCCAGAGCGTCCCCACTCTCCCAGCCAGGAAATCCCCCCCAATATCCCATCCATCCCTGCCCTCTGGCAGTGGGAACCCATTTCCCCTTGTCCTGCCACTCCATTCCTTGTCCCAAGTTCCTCTGCAGCTCTCCTGGAGCCACTTTAGGTACTGAAAGGTGACAAAAAGCTTTCCCTGGAGCCTCCTCCAGGCTGAACAATCCCAATCCTCACAGGAGCGCTGTTCCAAGGCTCAGCCTGGCTGATCTCTTTACCATCTCTGTATTTCAGGATATGTTGCATCAGCTGTGATTATTAGTCTTGAGGAAGCAGTAGGTGATCAGTTTGGATTTTGGGGAGGTAGAGAGCCACCCTTGGCATCCATGTATTGAACAAACAAGGGGCTGGGCCAATGGGGACCCCAAACTCTGCTGGCTGTTGGGGAGGAAAGTGCTGTGTGGGGAAATTCTCCGTTGTTCTTAGGCCTGCCCGAGGGCAGACAATGGAGATGGGCACGGAGATGCTCTCTCCTGTTCCTGTTGTTAACTGGGAATGTCTGGCTGGAGATTCAGGTCTGAACCTCCCCGTTGGTGGGTCAGCAGTGCAGCCATGTCCCCACTCTTCCATGCAGCCCCTGGAGATTTGTGCCTCCAGCGCTGGAAGCTCCAGGTTCAAATCCCTCCACCAACCAGACAAGGGACGATGATATTTGGAAGGCAAGTGTCAGGTTCAGATCTTCCTCACACTTTCTGCTGCCTTCCCCTATGGCCCATTAATATCTGTGCTGTGTTATCCATCTTCCACAAACTTCCTGGGGCTGGGACCTTGCCGGGCTGTGTTGGTGCCTCTGGATAAATCAGCCAGAGGTGTCCAACCTCTGCAGCCCCAGGGCTGAGCACACTTTGTCACAAAGGCCACGGGGTCACCAGCGATGCTGTAACTAAGCCAAGGCTCCACCAGCTGAGCTCCAGCCCTTCTCTCCCTGCGGCCTGTGAGTCCTGCTGGGAGAGGTGACAGGCGAAGCTGCCCCTCTCCTTGTCATGTCACAGGGCTGAGGTTTGGCTCAGGGCTCCTCCCAGGACGTGTGGGGACACTCCCTGCCCCAGTGTGGGCTGCTGAGGGTCCAGCCCGGGCTCTGACACCTGCAGTGCCCCTAGGTCAGATCGTTACCATTAACAGGATGCCCTGCGCAGCTCACTCTGCTCCCAGCCCCTTCCAAACCACCCCCCCCCTTGCTCGGTTTTCAGAGCGACTGAGCTGAGGGAGAGGAGTTTGGAGTCAGATGTGAGAAAGAAAATTTGCCAGCACCATCAGCACAGGTTACTGAGCCTGTATGAGCATCCCTCAGCCTCTGAGCTGATGATGCCTTAGGAAGGCTGACCTGAAAAAGAGACTGGACAGAGCTAGAGAATAAAGCAGGTATTTATTGAAAGGCCTCCAAGATACACCTTGGGCGGGACAGGGCCTGACCAGGGCTACACCCAAAGTGGACATAGAGTGGTCAAAAATGGCTGACAGGTTATGAGATCTCACACTTTTATAAGTTTTGGTCCCTTTGCATATTGGGGTTTAATCACCCAATTACAGGTTCAGGGTGTGAGGTCCCATCCTTCTTGTTCCTCCCTTCAGCCCACCCTTGTTTGTGCTTTTGGGCCTGAAAGTTGTCCTTGGTCTGCAGCAGGAAAAGGATTTGTTTTGTCTCCCTGCTCTGCGCAGATCTGAGTGACACTGAATGTGAGCTCAGAACGGCACCCCTGGGCAGTACAGGACCTGAAAAACATGAAAGCTCAAACTTGAGGCATCACTGACACTCCCTGTCCCTCACAGGGGCACCCTGCACTGGGTATTCACGAGGTCCATCCCAGGGTTCTGTAGGGAGATGGTTTTAGATGGCAAAAAAGTTTTTTTCTGTATTTTTTGAGCTGCTCTGGGCTTGGCCATTGAGCCTCTACAAGTGGCTGCTCTCACTGCTGTTTACAACCACTCCATGGGAGCTCACCCTGCTTCTCTGCAGGAATTTGTTGCCTTGGTAGTGAGCAAAGGAAACTCAAAGTGCTCTAAGGGAGATGAATGTGGATGTGTGATGCAGTCCCCACAAACCAGCCTCTAAGTGACTCCCACTCACACACACTCGTTGAAGGCTCTTCTCAGCTCCTTTTCTTGCACCTTCCCCCCTGCCCCTGATTCCCCACCTTCCTTTAAATCCCATGCCCGCGGTTTTCCAGGCAGCCAGAGGACAGATGTGTTTATTTGCACGGTGCCAGGCTGTTATTCCTGACTCTCTCCCTGTTTTTTTTCTGAAGCACTGGGCGAGTTATTTGCCTGACGCCCTGTGTGTCAAGCCCTGCTTCTGTAAAACAAGCAGGGGATGATGCTGGGAAAATAAATACAGAGCTGGCTGGCTGTACATAAAAATAGCTGAGATCGTGGGGGAATTTAAGCACCAAGCTGTGTGCTTGTTTTGCTAAGGACTTGCAATGAATTGTTCTTATTTCACCCAGAATTTGTGGAGCTTGGTGGGAAATCCTTGGGCTGCCGTCGTTCGTCCTGGCCTTTGGAAATGCATTGCTACAATTTTTACACCAGCTGAGGAAATAATCCCCTGGTGAAAAAGATTTTTCCTCTCTTTTACAGGCTACCCACCCGTGGAATGATTAAGTCTGCAAAAGACCTCGAAGATCATTAAGTCCGGTCATTAACCCAGCACTGCCAAGCCCAGCCCAGCCACAAAACCACATCCCCAGATGCCACATTTACACATTTTTTTGACATTTCCAGGGGTGGTGATTCCACCACTTCCCTGGGCAGCCTGCCCCAGGGCTTGAAAACCCTTTCAAGGAAGAAATTTTCTCAAATATCCAACCTGCAGGGGCTGGTCTGTGGTAAAAAAAATAAGAGAGAGCAGCTGCCTCCACCTGAGGAGGGAAGGCCAGATTTTTCTCCATGACAAACTTGATATTTTGAGTAGGGATGATTTTGAAAATCTGCTAAATAAACTTGGTTGAAAATAACCCCTAAATGCACAACCCCTCATCCAAGAGAGCATCAACAAAACAACCCCCAGCAGGTATTTTTTGCCCAGATGTTTCAGGGATGTGAGTTTTGGTGTAGTCCCACCAGCAGCTGTCCTAGGACACTTTTTGGATGTGGGGAAAAAGGAGCTGGACAGGGAGGCCGAGGTTTCCTAATCTGATTTTGCATCAGGAAAAGAGATTTTGTGGCATTTTCTTGTGAGCAAGATGCACAAACCTAGAGCTACCACAGGGGAGGAAATCCATGGATTTAGGGTGCTGATCTTGTGTACAGGAAAACCATAATCTTTAAAACTTCCTTTGTAAGGAAACTCTTTGCACAACTCTTTGCCTCGCGCTTCAAAATAATTTCCAAGTTTTGTGCACAGCCACTGTTTTTTCAAGGCAGTGAAAAACTGAGCCTGACCCCAAAGCAAGGTGCTCCTCCAGGGTGTCCTGGAGAAAAGCAGAGTGAGGAGGAGGTGGCTGGTGCTGCCCAACTGCTGGGACAGTCCCCTTTGGGGAGCCAGGCCCATCTGTGGAGCAGCCACCATTTGGGATGGGGCCATTAGAGGTCATAAATAACATGGGACATGTGGAGCTCCAGGGAAATATGCCCTGGATCCCGGCACCATGCAAAGGGATACATTTTCCTTTTATTTATAACAATGCTGTGCCTGCCTGACCCCTGCTCCCTCACACGCTGATGCATGCTCACAGTTCCAGGGCCAATTTTCTCCTCAAGCAATGGGAAATATGCACCAAGCAGCAAGAACCAATTGCTTCATCTGTTTTCTTCAGAAACCACTGACCTCGAGGCATTTCAGACCTCATAAAATACATGGAGAGGTGTGGATCCATCCAGAACTGGAGGAGTAGGTGCTATATCCAGGTACCTTCTGTAAGGAAAAAAAGAGAATAATCCTCCTGACTTGCATATTTGCTCAAAGCAATTCCTTCAGAGAAACCAGGCAAACTGCTTTACACTCTACCAAAAGCTGCAGGCAGCACGGGAGCAAATTCATCTCCTTTTATGTTTTTTTTCACAATGAAATGTAGACTTTCATTCCCAGCACTGCCAAGCTTTGTTGCAGCACCATCACTTTCTGTCTGTCTTAATCAGTGCAGTCCTGTTATTTCACAGCCTCGCTGTGCTCTTTTTTTTCTTTTCTTTTTTTATTTTTTGTGCCTTTACCATTTCATTATTGATATTTCCTTTCTGCTTTTAGGTGGGTTGATGCTATAACTGGGAACTGCCACCTTAACCAAGCTTGCAGTCAATAGTCATAGATCCAGCAGGCTCTGGCTGTCAATCTTTCTGCTGCCTGCTCTGATTCCACAATTTTCATCCCCTCCAAGGAAGATTTCATTCTTCCCCTGCCTTCCTCCCGAGCCCCGGTCCAAGCAGAATGGGCTTTTTGCAGGATTTAGACAGCTAGAAATACTTCCATAGCTGATTCTTGAGCACAGATGAGATCAGAGAATTGTTTAAGTTGGGAAAAAAAAAACCCTCAGATGATGGAATCCAATCTTTAAACCAGCACTTCCAAGCCCACAACTCAACTGTGCCACCAAAAAAATACAATTGTATGGATGAGCACAGCTCTTCCCTGCCATTGCCAAGTCAGTTCCCTCTTGGAAGGACAGTGTGGAAATGGAAGAGCTGGGAAATGGAGCTGCAAAAGCCTTGCTGAGGGGTGTTCATCTCATCACACCAGGACAGGCTGGGCTTGGTTGTCCCTCTTCTAGGAAGGATTGGTTTGGTCAAAGCACCCACTTCAACAGCCAGAGAAATGCTTTTAGACATGAAAGTGCTGAATCCTGAGGAATCTGGAGCATAAACATTGCCAGTACCACAAAATAGATAAATAACTAATTCACCCTTTCCTTCTGTTTGGAGTGGGGCTGTTTGTGAGAAAGCAAAATAAATTATTTTAGATACAAAAAGGGTGGCAACCCAAGGAGTAGGGAACATAAAGATTGTCTCTATTACTGAATAAATAAATAAATAAGTTAATAAACCTTCCCTTCTATTTGGACTGGAGTGTTTGTGAGACAGGGAAAATCAAAATGAGAGACACACAAACCCATTGGATCAAGTGTAATTCATCTAAAGGTTGGACGTCCAGGTTGAACACAGTTTAGGTCTCTCCCCACAAGAGCAGAATTTCATTCCAGCCTAAGTGCAGCATTTGGGATGAAACATCTCCTGAAGATGTTGCTTTTAAGCTTTCATTAAAATCAGCCCAGGGGTTCTGAATTAAAAATCCTCTCAGTCTTTTTTGGGCCTTCCCTGGGAAGGTCTCGAAGCCACGGCTGATGCAGAGTCCTGTGATAACCTCCAGTGTCAGGCAATAAAATTCAGTTTGGATATCAGCCTAACAGGACCTCCCAAAAACCTTCCCAGAGCCCACATCCTCAGGCTGGTGAGACACCAGGAGCAGCTGGATTGAAATTCCATATTCCTCTTGGTGCACTTTATGCTGGTTGGGGGAAAAAAGCAACCTGCAGAAAAGCTTCATGGAGGAAAGTCTCAGGGCTCCTCGCTGAGAGGGGCTTTGTGCTCAGAGGGAGCCATCTCTGGCAGTTTGATTACTTTTGGAATCAGCAAAACAGGCAGAAGGAATTGTATTTCTTCAGCCAAGGAAACAGAAGCCAAGTGGAGATGGAATAATAGTCTTCCAGGAGACTGGAGATACTTGAAAAAGTGATGAGAGCATTTCTACTTTATCTGGGGGAGAAAGAAGAAGTGGGATTAATTTTCAGCAAAAAAGGTTCACTTTGGATACTAGGAGGGACTGGAACTCGTGTTCACAATAAATTGCTAAGGTGGCTGAACATGGATGGCTGTGGAAATTCCCTGACTAGAGCATTTCAGCTGGGACAACCTTCTGCTGAGCATGAGCCAGATGTCCCTGGTTCAGCTTTGATCCAAGGGGCTCGCCTGTGATTCTGTGATACATTTCTTGCAAAGAAAACTGATCACCTAAAACCAAAACTGATTCCACAGTTCATTTCTCTCCTTAGCACGAGCACTGAAGTTTGGCCCAAGGGTAACAGGGCAATGCTTCTCTCTGCCTTAATATAATTTATCATCCCTGCACATCCAGGCTGCTGGATGATGAGGCTGGTTTTAGGTTGGAACCCCTCAGTCTGGGGCTATACTCAAATTCTGTCTCTATCTCTACAGAGAAATGGATAATTCTATTTCTAGTTCAAATCTTATTCTAGTTCTAATTCTAATTCCAATTCTAATTTTATTCTAATTCTATCTCTGTCTCTACATGTGACTTCCTATGGGTTCATCTCTCCACTTCTCTTCATCAGATCTCTCCAGAAGGCTTTCCAAAGGCCCTGCCAGTCTCTGCTTGGAAATGCTGTCAGGTTCAGAGGGAATTCAGTCCACCTGAATGTGCCTTTAAGTGCAAAAAGTTTCCAGAGGTTACCACTGGACTAATCCTGCATGGGCTGGCTTGATAGCAGAGGGTTCTGGAGTCTGCTGCCGTCCTTGCAGCTCTCACTTCCATAATCATGTATCTTTTTAATGACTTGGCTGGAGACACTGCCTGCAAGGCAGCCTTGGGAATTCTTCCCTTTTCCAGAGGCCAGGTTAGGATGATAAAGATATTCAATGATCAGTGCATGCTAATGCTGAGCTATCACATTACTGACAATTGTCAGGTTGCTTCCCTTTGGACTGGATGGATCTGGTGTTTTTGTACGGTGTATTATGGGCTAATTAATGCTGTTAATGATAATGGTTCTCCTGCAAGAAGCCTGCAAGTATTATCTCTATTTATCTCCTTGTCACCATCCTTTTATCAACCCATTAAAGGCAAGCAGGCTATCGAGTGGGGCTATCAGCCCCCAGCACGATAATTCACTTACACCCAGATGGAAAGCACTCCACAGATGGAGGATGGAGGCTTCCACTCGCTGTGGAGCTTGGGCCCTGCTCTCCTGCCTTCCCCTGCCCTCCTTTTCCCTGCACTTTGAGCCACCACCCAACTCTGCTCGAGGCTGGAGGGCGATTTATCATCCACAGGGCACACCTTGGCAATCTATAATATCTGCTGGAGACGCAGGGATTGGACATCCTTCTATTCTTCTATCCTTCTAAACCACAAATCAGTAAAGCTGCTGGGTTTTTTTTTTGTTTGTTTGTTTTTTGTTGTTTTTTTTTTTTCAATCCACCACAATGAAGAAAACACAGTGTTTGGAGAGCGTTGGTGTTCAGGGCACTGGGAAGAGGAGGGTAAGTGGTTTTTCATCTGGGGAAACTCAGTTGAGATGATCTTTCCCAGTCAGTCACTACCCCCAAGTGAGAGAGCAGGAAATTCTTGACATTGGCTCCCTGACAAAAAAAAAAGGAAAGGGCCCTTTTGTGTTTCTGTGGTGGTGGAAAGAGCCACAGACACCTTTCCCAGGGGAGAAATGATCACAGCAACAGAAATCCATTGGACAGATAAAAGCAGCCTCTCCTTATGCTCAAAAGCAGCATAAATAGGAGCTGGGGAGGTCTGAGGCGCAGGCTGCAGAGAGAAACCCTTTCTGATTCGTGTCTCTTCTCTGTCAAAACAGCTTAATATTTTCTTCTCAAATGCAGGCTTGAAAGCTGCCTTTGTAAAGGAAATGTTTAAATACAAAGAGCTTGAAGAAGATGTAGGAATAATCTTCAGGGATCAGTCGTTGTAGCAAGAAACTTTGGAGAACACAGGCACGTTCCAGCCATTAATCTCACCATCTCCAGACCAGAGTGGAAAAGGAAAACAGTTCAGGGTTTGAAAAGCACTGACACCTGGGGTCCTTCTGCAGCCCTCTGCCTTCGCAGCCTGGAGGGCTCACGTCTCCTGGCTTTGCTCCTCAGCCACATCCACCCAATGTTTGCTGTTCTGATGCCTTGGGAAGGCTGACCTGGAACAGAGACTGGACAGAGCTGGAGAATAAAGTAGGTATTTATTAAAAGACCTTTAAGGATACACCTTGGGCAGGACAAGAGCCTGGCCAGGGCTACACCCAAGGTGGGCCCAAAATGGTCACAAAATGGACAAATGGTCACGTGGTCTCACACTTTTATAAGTTTTGGTCCATTTGCATATTGGGGTTTAATTGTCCAATTACAGCTTCAGGGTGTGAGGTCCCATCCTTCTTGTTCCTCCCTCCAGCCCACCCTCGTTTGTGCTTTTAGGCCTGAAAGTTGTCCTTGGTCTGCAGCAGGAAAAGGATTTGTTTTGTGTCCCTGCTC
The DNA here is from genome assembly GCA_013397315.1 of Donacobius atricapilla. Classification (NCBI taxonomy): domain Eukaryota; kingdom Metazoa; phylum Chordata; class Aves; order Passeriformes; family Mimidae; genus Donacobius; species Donacobius atricapilla. The sequence continues at coordinate 1,045,191 of WBMY01012605.1, read as the reverse complement.
TGTGAAGAGCTGAGTGACACTGAATGTGAGGCTCAGAACTACATCCCTAGAGAGAACCTGAAAATGTGAAAGCTAAAACCTAAGGCATCAAGGGCATCAGTTCCACACAAAATCCTTCCACAGGTTCAAGACACCCCAAGATGTTGTGAGGCTGGCAGGGAAATCCCAAACGCTGCCAGAACAACATCCAGTGCCTTTCACCAGCTCTCTGCAAACTGCCAACCTGTTATTTTACTTTTTTCCTTTGTGCTTTTATACCTGGGGCGCCGTGATTCCTGTGGATTTCCCTCTGGCTGCCGTGCAGGACAGAGCCAAATCTGCTGCGTGTGGCAGCAGCCAGAGACAGATGCACAACCCTGCTCCTTGTCAGCTGAGGACAGAGAGCCAGGAGCAGCCAAGGGCTGAGAGATGTGAACGAACAGCATTAAATAAAACAATTTAAAAAGTCATCCAGTCCAGGTTAAGACATGCAGTGCACTGAGGCACCCTCTTAGGATGTTGTTTCCCTGGTTATAGAGTGAGGAGAGGTCCAACCCATCTTGTGGAGGAGCTGTAAAAGTCCCAAATTTTTCCCATGGCACTGTGCAGGGGCTTCAAACTTTCAGCAAATTAAGATCTTTCTCCTTTGGCAGGATGAGTCCTTGACTTGCCTTTTCCCTGTGCCACCAGACCTAGCAGGGAGAAAAAGAATATGTCCTAGGACACCAAATCCATAGGAAATTCATGGTTTTCTTTACTGTCATCCAGCTGTCATCTTGTGCACCACTCAAAAAGGAAAAAAAAAAGGAATTTCCCAAAGAATCACTTCCACTGATCAGGCAAATGATATCCAACCTTGTCCAAAGATGGATGGATCAAGCAGAAAGCTCAAATGGTGGATTTCTGCTGTCTCCAAAGTACCCAGCTCATGTGGTGGCCCAGGATGAACAAAACTCCTTGACAACAGATTATTTTGGAAAAATTATGAGTGGAGCATAACTGTGGGGATGCCCATCAGATCCCAAGTTATCCCTCCTCTCAAGTAACAAATTTGAAATGGTATACCTCACCCTGGAGTCCTGCTGTAACTCAAGGACTAAATAAAATTATGTTAAAAATTTACATCTATCATGAAAAACTTGATTTGAGAGGTCAAGTTTTTGTAAGCTGGGCTTTGTCTGGATATGGTTCAAGCCTAGCAGCAATCTCCTGGGTGACAAAGAGAAGGACACAGCTGGCAAGTGACTCTGCAGAGGAGCTGATCCAGACTCCGTGGCTCCACCAGTCCCTCTGGATGTGCCCAGATGGAAAAATGCTCACATTCAGCCCCCTGGTTTCCGGCTGCAGTGCTGGTGCCCTACACACCCCGAGGATTTGAGAAATTGTTATTAGGGAGAGCTGGTGAGAACACAGAACAAAAAAAAAACAAAATCTGCGCAAAACTTCCACCCCCCAAGGCTCTGAAAGCACCCAACAAATAGCTCAGCTCCTCCTTGATCAAGTTTTGGACAGCTGGAAATCGTCTGGAGCAACGTTTCATCTTCATTTCGGCCCCAACCCCCCTGATCTGGCCATGAGTTTTGATGGAATCTGATTGAAGTGTGCCCAGGAAAAAATATGAAACATAAACACTGGGGATGGCAAAAATCAGCTGGACATGCCTGCTCATCTATTTACCTCCGAAAGCCTCCCTGGAGATAATGCCTGATTTTGTTCCACAAATGAGGAATAATGAGAAAGGGAGCGTTGGCCAATGGCTGCCATTTTTTGCAAACACCATCCCTGGACTCAACATTTATCCCCATTTATTTCACAGAAATATTTTCTTTTCAGACTCTACTAACTCTCTCTCTGCCTTTAATTTTTTTTTCCTCTTGCTGCTGTCTTGCCTACAGCTCTGAAATGCAACAGGTGAAACCTTTGCATTAAGGTCCTGGTCCAAAAGCTGTTGGAAAAAACAGGAATCTCTGGTGTCCAGCAGGAAAGGAATGAATGTTAATATCTAATCAACAATTTGCATAACAATGACAAAAAGTGTCAGGGGATGATTACAACTCCTTCCTGGATTATTCCATATATCCAGATGTGTTCCTAGATAATCCATGAAATCTTATCTCAATTCCTGCTGCTTGCTTGCCATGCCGTTCTTTCCTTCCATCATTTTTTATTTTTATTTCCCCTGCTGAGTAAATTGTATTTTTTGGGATGCACTTCCACTGGAAGCAGGAGATATTGTTGCAAAGTGTGTGGGAATACAAGAGCTGGCCTTCCACAAGTTTTGTGGAATCACAAATCACAGTGGAATCACTGTCCTAATCCTGGATAAAAGGCCTGGAAAGGGTCCTGTGGTCCAGCTTGTCACTCCCGTTTTTTTTTAATCTTTATAACCATTTTATCCATTAAACCCTCTGCAATCTTCTATCTCTGCTATTAATTGTTGTGATGTTATAAATTGGGAGCAGTTTATTCCTGGACAAGTCAGGAGGAGGCTTGATGTCCAAGCAAGTAAAAAAGAAATTTTATAAGTGATCTTGGGCACATTCCTTGCCCCGAATCCCATCCAAGGGCAGGGTATTGAATCCTTGTCTCTCTCTGATAAGGTGGATATGGATAAAAAATGTCTAAAACAGTGGTACTGTAATATTATTCAATAGCAATAAACCCCCAGCCCTGCTCACAAGGCAGGAAAATGAATAATAACAGTTTCATATTTGTCCAGTGCTCTGCAAACCCATAAAAACTCGTTTTCTCTCTCAAAAATCATTAAATACAAACCCAGATTCTTCAGGGACTGGAGAAATGGGGCAAACACTCGATGTAGGAGCAGAGGGGAGCAGAGGGAGTCACAGAGATTGCTCAGAAAAAGAACAAAGAAGGAAGGATTTGAGGAGAGGTGAAGCTCAGAGGAAGGACAGAAAGGTGGAAGAATCCCCTTTAATAAGAACACAGAGCTGTGATTTTTACGTATTTTAAAAAAATACTTCCACATGAAACAAAACGAAGAAAGCTCCTTTGATGGGTTTATTGCTCTGTTTTTATGGATCTGATTTTTGTTCCTACAAAGGTCTCATTCCATAATTCACCCTCAGCAAAGTGGTTTCATGGTGTGTTCACCCTCCCCAAAATGTGATATTTTGTGTAGGAATTGAGTCAATCTCTCCAGTTTCCTCACATTTTAAATGTCACTCTCAAACCTCTCTCCAAGTTAATTCATTGGGATAAAAGATAATAAAAATTACTGGTTTAGTCAGGGAAAAAATAAGAAAAACCCCTGTTTTAATGCAATATTAGATTATGATTTAAAGCCACAAGAGCCAGAAAGTGAAGAGTTAAAGTTCCCAGAACAACCCCATATCCCAGAAAAACAATTTGGAGATGGAGTCACAGTCACAGTGGTCCAGGGAGCTTCAACCCTTCAGCCTGGATTTCTTCTGCTAATGTGCTTCTCCCTCCCATTCCAACACATTTCAAGCATTGCAAAGAGCAAATTATACCCATCTCTAATCCTCTAAATTTATTTTATTCGCTAAATACTACTTTGTTCAATGCCACACACTTTGCTAATATAATGCATTAGGTTTAACGGTGCAATTTGTGGAAAAATATCCCACAAAAACACTTTGAGTGAGCCTTCTCTGTCCATCTGAAATGGATATAAACAGGTGAGGAGAGAGGGAGACAGGGTTTAATGGAGGTAAAGAGCCATTCCCATCTGGCTGCTTCCAGAAAGTCTGAGAAATGAGATTTTAGAAGGAAAAAAGAGGTGAGTGAGGAGAAACTGGGCACCAGCTGGGAGCAGGAAGAGCATGCTGCACACCTGTGGGGATTTCAGTCCTTGGGATGTTTGTAGGGTGACACAAAGTCCTTTTTGCCATCTTCTGATGCACATTTTTATCTTTCCTTATCCAAGATGAGCCCCCCTCAGCTCAAACCCCCTTTGGGCTCCCATTTCTGCCATTCCTAGGGGCCCATCAAGCCTCAGAGAGCTCTAGGGAGTGCCACTGAGGCTGTGAAAGCTGGGAGTGACATTGCTGGGGACACGTGGTGGCTCCTGCCACAGCAAAAACACTGGAACGACCCTTGGGAAGATGGAAAAACTTGGGATGAAGGGAGGCTGGGTGTGGGGAAACACTGCTTTGTCCAAAAATCACAGCGGTGCTGTGTCACGGCAGGACAGGAAATGGATTGACTCCATGGAGCTGTCAGAAGAGAAAGAAGCTTTATTTACAATCCCAGCAGTTTCTTTTAGAACACGCTGTGTAAAAAGGTCTGTTATTGGTCCGTGGCACTGACACTGCTCTCCATTGGGTCAGGAATAGGAAACAACCCCTGGGGACAGTTGTTCTGGCAAAGGGAACACTGTTTGCTGAGCCTGTGCTGAGAAACGCAGAGAGATGTTTTGAAAAGAGAAACTGTTGGCAGCTTTCCCTTGGGAAAGGAGCTGGCAATGGTCAGCGAGCTGAAATTCAGGCTTAGAAATGCTGAGCCCACAGTGCTGGGCCTCAGGTTTCTCCTCAGAGTAAAAGAGGGTGAGGATATCCCTGATCTTCCTCTCCCTGGCAGTGGTGCTGACATTCAACAGCTGTGCATGGAAAAGTGACATTTCCTGGCTTTCCCTTCCAAGGAAGGGGCTCCAGCAGTGTAGGAATTGTGATATTAGGGACAGGAATTAGTGCTGGATTTGGCAGCACTGGGTTGATGCTTGGACCCGATGGCCTTAAGAATCTTTTCCAGCCTAAATGATTCAATGATTCTGTTTTGGGAAAAAATGCCAAGGAGGTTTTACCTGTTCAGGGATAAAAAGCTTTGGAGTGGTGCTGGTCAGGGGACATCAACAAAATCCTGCAGCTTTTCTGGGACACAGAGGGTAAAAACACCCCAAAAATGCAAAGAGCAGAAGGACATGGGGCAACACTGATGCCTTAAATTTGAACTTCCATGTTTTTCAGGTTCTGTGCTGCCCAGGGGTGCAGTTCTGAGCTCACATTCAGTGTCACTCAGCTTTTTTCACAGAGTAGGGACACAAAACAAATCCTTCTCCTGCTGCAGACCAAGGACAACTTTCAGGCCCAAAAGCACAAACAAGGGTGGGCTGAAGGGAGGAACAAGAAGGATGGGAACTCACACCCTGAAGCTGTAGTAGGACAATTAAACCCCAATATGCAAATGGACCAAAACTTATCAAAGTGTGAGACCTCGTGACCATTTGTCCATTTTGTGACCATTTTGGGTCCAGCTTGGGTGTAGCCCTGGCCAGGCTCTTATCCTGCCCAAGGTGTATCCTTAAAGGTCTTTTAATAAATACCTACTTTATTCTCCAGCTCTATCCAGTCTCTGTTCCAGGTCAGCCTTCCAAGGAATCAACATCACAGCATCAGCAGATTGTTCCTCCCAAATAAAAATTCCCCTCTCCATCTCCACCCAAAAGGAGCTGTGATTTATTGATTTAGGCCTGTTCACATCCATTCAGCACAAAAACTCCCAGAATGGACGTGGCACACATGAAGTTCTGGAGTGGCTGGAAGCCTTTTGACCCAGCAGTATCTGTGAAATCAGAATTAACCTGTCTGGGCTTCTCCCTCCAACCCCGTGCCCAATCCCAGGCAGAGCTATAATAGGCCTGGTGACCTGTGGCCACGCTGCTCCTGCATCCCACTGTGCTCCTCAGGAGTGGCCCCATGATGGGAAAATACCCCTGTGAGAAAAGAGCTGGAATTACAGCACCGGGGAGGCAATGATCTTCAGGAATTAATCCAGCAACACATCACACACACGTTTAGCCGTGTCCATGAAATTGGATTTGCTGGGAGCTGGGGGGATTTGCCCTGCTCAGGTATTACAGGCTCTGCAAACAGCACTGATGATGCCGTGAGGCTGCTGCAGGAAAGCTCAGAGGAGCCTCAAGTGCTGCAGGAATTCAGCACTGGGGAGTGACCCTGGCCAGGCCTGCAACAAGGGGAAGGGTCCTGGGCTAAAAGCACTGGGAAAAATATGTTGGGGAGAGGTTTGCACCTTCCTGACTTGTCTGGACTCAAAAAATTGTGAATTTCTCATTCCTGAAGGTGTTCAGGGCTACCTGGATGGGGTTTGGAGCAACTTGGGTAAAAAGTGTTCCTGCCCGTGGCAGGGGGTGGAACTGGATGGGCTCCTAAGTCCCTTCCAAGCCAAACCAATCTATGACTCTATGGTTCTATGAAAAATAACAGTAAAAACCTTACCTCACCTCTCCACTTATTTATGACACTAAAAACTAACCTGAAAATGTCTTTTCCAGCTGTTTTTGTTCCCCCCCCCCCTTTCCTGCCTGATTTTTACCTTAGAAATAGCAAAACCAGCAAAGACACAGGAGGGTCACTGTCATGCCCTAGAGGGTTTTTTTGCTCTTTATCAGAGACATTCAGAAGTCCACAACAAAATTTTTTTCTCCTACCTCGTTCTCAGGCCCTGGAGCTGAAGGGGAGATAAAAATGAAGCAAATGCCAGCTGGGAGATGAATTAGAATCCCATCCCCTTCTCAGTTACTCACTGTCCATCTCTTTTGACACCTTGGGCCCTTCAAGCCACAGATTTGTCAGGTGGCTTTATTTTTTTAATTTTTTTTAATAATTAAAAAAGCCACGGAAGTACTTCTGTTCCCATGGTGCCATCCATCTTGCCAGCACTTTGAGGCCATTAGTTAATTGAGCTTCTAAATAGTGCTGTGAAGGGGGTAAGCTGCCTGTGTTTGTCAGAGTTGTGTGGGAAGGAGGCTGAATTTCCCTCCCCAAACCCTACAGGTGGGATTCGGCCAGCTCAGATAAATGTGCCCCTGCAGGAGCTAGTGGTTGAAGTCCTTTGACACCCTACAGAAGGATTTATCTTCCCTTACAGCGATATATCTATGTTTGGCTGGTAAAAACACAGAGTTCGGGGAGACGAATCCAACTTCAAGGAGTTTGTACAGGACTGAAAAATAAATTCGTGTTGGAGGCAAGAGTGATTTGCAGCAAGCCAGGAGCACAAGCACTGCAAAGTTTTGTGTTTCCTTGCAAGTCTTGCTCAGTTTGTGGCTTAGAGCCAGAAATGACATCCTGGAGATGTCTGTAAAACCACAGACACCACTGAGAGATACAATAACCAGGGGGCATCCACTCTGCCGGGCAGGCAGCACTTTGTAAAAACCAAGCTGAAAACAAGCTCCAGGACTTCCTCCAGGTGGGGGGTGCGTCTGCTGGCTGCATCCTCACAGCAGGGATTTGCACAGGGTCAAAAAAGCTATTGGACAAATTCCTGAGAGAAAAACCCCAAATTCTGAATGCTTTCTAAATACAGAGGTCCTTTTCCCAGGCATCTGTAGTGAGGATCTTGCTGGATGGAAGCTTGTTAGGGTAATTCTGGGGTTTAGGTGATGGTGAGTACTGGGTAACATCAGTATCCCCCCATCCATCCATCCATCCATCCAGCCCTCATCCATCTGTCCATCCATCATCCATTCATCCATTTATCCATCCATCCATCTATCCATCCATCCATTCCTCATCCATTTATCCATCATCCTTCCATCCATCCATCCATCCATCCATCCATCCATGACCCCTGATGCTTTCAGATCCCACCTGAGACACTCCAGTGGCTCTGGGGACACCCCTGGAGCTGCCACACCTCCAGCACAAATATTCCCTGCAGCAGAACCTCTGCTGGTTGGCAGAGAGGGAAAGGATTGGAGCTCCCACTCCTCATCCTGCAGGGATGGGTTAACCTTGCAGGCAGACTCTGGGCACACACGGATGAGGGAAAACTGCAGAACTACCTCCCAAAAAGCACCTGCTCTGCGACTGAATAAAGCCGCAGCATCCTGGCAGCGTTTGCAGCCTCTCAGCTTGCCTCTTATTGAGGTTTAACAGCAGAGGGAGGGCTGGGCACCAAAGCACAGAAGATGGATCTGGGCTCAAGCCCGTCCATGCATCGCTAAGTGTGACCATCCACCAAATGTGTGACTGGAAAGAGCTGCTGTGACAGCAGAGCAGGGAGAGTAGGGGGGAGGCACCTCTGCCAGCCAGATCCAGCCTGGGCTGATGCCTTAAGTTTTTGGCTTTTGTATTTTTCAGATCCTGCGCTGCGTTAGCGTGTAGCTCTGAACTCCATACAGAGTGTTTGTGAGCTCTCTTCAGAGTTTGGTCAGGCAAACCAATCCTTCCAGGCCTGAGAACCAGGGACACCTCACAGCCTCAGGCCTGAAAAGTGTGAACAAAAGTGAATTGGGGAGGAGCAAACCGGGGAATGCGACTTCATTACCTGAAGGTGTAACTGAATAATTAACCCCTGATAACAAAGAGACCAAACTTATATCTGCCAAAAAAACTCGTGACCATGGTCCATCCTGGGTGCAGCCCCTGCCAGTCTCTTGCACTGCCCAGGGTGCATCTATTGAAGGCCTTTAATAAATGTTACTTTATTCTCTAACTCTCGCTAGCCTCTGTGCTAGGTAGCCAGTCCAAGGCATCAGAGCGCCCCTGGAAATTCCTCACTAGGGCCCAGGCAGGAACAGAGCAGGATTTCCTCCTGGTGAATACACCAGGGTTTCCTCCCTTCTGTTATCACAGACATCAACGAACACAAACCACACCCTGCCAAACTTCACCCAGACACTCTGAATTTCTCAAGGCACAGCTTTATGTGGTGCCAGGCACCAATTTTCCATCACTCCAGCATTAACAACTCTCCTGTGTCCTTCATTATCATCCCATCATCATGACTCTGGCAGCTCTGGAGCTGCATTTTGCTGCATTTTGCTGTCACCCTGCAGCTCCTGCAAAGCCTCAGAGAAGCAGCCATGCAACGTGGCCCTGAGGGATGGGTGTTTGCTGTGATACCTCTCCTCACCTCTTGTCTTTGCCACCTCTTGCAAGAGGGCAGCCTGGACTGTGAGGCTGAGATGGGAGGAGAGAGAAGGGTGCAGCCCCAAAGTGCCCCTGGTTTGATATTTGGGGCTTGGTTTGGTTTGTTTATTTGTTTGGGTTTTTATTGGAAGTGTCTCTAAAGATCCTGTTCCTTGGGGAATTACTCTGCACCGTGTAAATTCCTACTGCAGGTTCCCTTTGGTTCCTCCTGGGTATGCAAGAATTCGAGAGGACTAGAGGAGTTCAACAGCCCTCTGAATGCCCCTTTCAGGCCTGGTTTCCATGGGAGCAAAGCCCCAGATGGTTTTTATGTTTGAGTTCACATCAGGTGGTGCCTTTTGCGGAAGGTCTGAGCTGCAACTCTCATGCCAGCCCTCTTCCCTCTGACACGACCAGACACATCCCGGGATGGGAGGAGACAGCAGGAGTGCCTCGCTGTGACTGCAGCTTGTGGTGACACCAGGAATGGGTTTCAGAGCAGAGCAGGAGTCATTCCAGCTTCCCTTTGAAACCTGGCCTCCTGGAAGGTGTCCCTTCCCATGGCAGGGCAGTTGGAACTGGGTGACATTTAAGGTCCCTGCCAACCCATTCTATGATTCTGTGAGACAAGATCTGAGGGGGAACCGCAGGTTTTGCAAGGTTGAGACTTTCAGAGATAATTTTGACTTTAACCTGTCCTAGGTTACAATGTAAGGTATGTATTCTATCACCATCTTCATGAACTGTTGAAACCAGGTGGGGCAGTGTTTTCCTTGTCCTCACCCTCTGGAATATCTTCTGTTAATGGGCCCATTCGTGCTCTGCTGTATGACTCATGGGTAACTCCCTCCGGGAGTTATCTCTGCTTAATGGGCAATCAAGGACCCACTGCATGACTCATAAAATTACATCATTACATTGTGAGATGCCCCGCCCATGGGGAGGAGCCAAGCATTCCCACCTGGATATAACCCGGGATAGCACAGGGGGCCCTTAACCCGCTGGATTCCCAGAGGACAGGAGCTACCAGACCTTTCTACGGGATCACTGCTTCAACGAGACCACTTCATCTGGACTGCTACCACCGCCCTGACTAACAGGTTGTATTATTGAACTTATTTTATTTTACCTTTTTTCTCCTCCTATTAAATTGTATTTCTGACTTGGAGTCTCACTGGTTTTGCTTTCAAACAAGTACAAACCTCACCCACGTTTCCCTTCATGCCATCACGTCGGGCACTGCCAGGATGAGGGATGCTGCTATTCCCACAGGAATGACCCTGGGGCTCAGGAGGGAAGGATGATTCACATGGAGCTGGTCTCCTGGCTCCACACCATGTCCACACTGACCTCCAGCCTTGCCCCAGAAGCTGTCTGACCCCAAAGCCCATCCCTGAGCAGAGCTGGAAATGGGGCTGCAGAATTTCCTCTTTTCCACGCACAGCTGCATGGGGCTCGGAAGGAACGCACCGAGGTTGTGCCCTGCCTGAAGAGCTAAAGCATCACACGGAGTAAATAATAATAATAATAACAGCCGAGCTATTCTCGCGTGGCACGTGCCCTTTTGTGCCTGATTAATGCTTCCCCAGGGCACAGAGCCCTCCCTGAGCTCCTGGAGCCAATGATTCCCTCCAGCACCGCTGTCCCCGTTACCATGATACTGTTATTGTTGCCTGCTTCTCCCCTCTCCCTCCCATTGACTTTAGGCAGATTAGAGCAGAGAGATGATGGATGGCTGGATTAGATGCTGCACACCTACTTCAGGCTCACAAAGTGGTATTTTTCTGTCCTATTTGGATGCATCTCTCCCATTGTGAGCAAGAAACGGGGAATAGCAGGGAACAATTGTTGCAGGGCAGTGACTCTGCTTTACACTGACGCGCTGCATCCTCCCATTCATGGCATTCAAAAGGAAAAAAAGTAGGCTGACAAATATAATCAATTACAGCAGGGATGCTGCAAGGTGAAATGGAATAACCATGTGCTTCACTGTTCAAGGTTCACTGAAGGTCCCAGGCAGGGAAAAAGGAGAGATTGCTGCTGGCCTTTAAGGACAGCTACCTCTCTCTGCTCAGAGGCTGAGTCCCATGTAATCCAATTTCACATCCTGCCTTTAAAATGCTACTGGATCTTCCTGGAATTCACAAATGTTGGAACTCCCAGGAGGGGAACAGCGGGAACCAGGCAGAAGCCCAGGACTCCAAAGTGTATTTACAGGGCTGGAGCAACACAGTTGGGTCCTGGAGCAAAGCTGGTGATTAAAAGTGTCCTCTCTGGGGCTGGATTTGCTCTTGAGGGGTGAAATTATGCAGCTGAGTTTCCAACAGAGCTCTTGGTTTCAGGTCTATCATTTCCCCAGTGACAGTGGGACAGTGGGAGGTGTCCCATCCCAGCAGGGAGTTGGAACTGGATGAGCTTTAAGGCCCCTTTCAACCCAAATCACTCTTTCATTCAATGATTCAATGATTTAATGGTGGTAACAGTAACTAAATTCCAATCAAGGTAATCAAGGATCCTCTTCCCACATTCTCACATCACTGAGACCTTCTGGGGGTCTCACATTATCCTTGGGGGAAACACTGCTTCCAGGGCACAGCCTGACCTCCAGAAAGCAGGAAGATCATGGACAGTACAAATAAACAACCCCATCCCAGGGAATTCCACCCTGTGCTCAGGAGAATGTGGCCTCAGAGAGAGGAGGAAGGATGAGTGACACACCAAAGCCATCCCGGGGTACCAACCTCCCTCCTCCAGCCAAAAATAAACCACAAGTGGCCAAAAGACCTGTCTGAACCACCACAGAGATGCTAGGGAGCTGCTGGAGTGGCTGGGCCTTCCAGCACTGCTGTCACAGCCAAGAGAGAAGAGGGGACAGATATTTCAGAATTCCCAGCTGTCGCAGCAGCGGGATTTCTGTGGGGAGCATTTATCTGGAAATCTTGCAGTGACTTCTTTTACGAATATAGACCCAGGATTTCCAAGGAAGGAGCTGTATCAGGAAAGCTCTGGCACACCCTAAATAATAATAATCATTATTATTAGTGTAATTATATTAATCACTGTAATTACAAGGAGGGCAAGACACTACAGGAATTACAGATGAGTAGGGTGTATGCAGATGCCAAATGTTAGTGGGTTTTCGCTTCCTCTCTGCAGTCTAAAAGCATCTGCACTGCTTAGAAAGAGGGGGAAAGAGCTCCAGAAATGCACACACAACACACACAACACACACACGCCTCCAGCCCGCGCGTGTCAAGATCAGAGTGTCAGGTAGAAAACGCTGCCAGAGCCCGGTAGGCAAAAATTGACAAGGGAATCCAGTGTTATCTGGAACTGCTCTCTCCAGAGAGGCTGGAAATCTTTGATAGGTTCACTCCAGGGGAAATAACTTTGGAGGATAAGAGGCATTGATGTGCGCTGAGCAAAAGGCAGCCCGTGTGTGCCAGCACGGCGGCGGCTCGGAGCTGACATGCATTCTTCTTTTTTTCCATCTCTCTTTTTATCATCTGCTCATTCTCCTCTTTTTTTTTTTTTTCTTTTTCCCCCCTTCCCTTTTTCTAATTTTGCTTTATTATAATTTTTCAAAGCAGCCCGGGGTCTCCCAGTGATGGTGAAGGATCGAGTCATGCCCCTGGCTCCGTGGAGTGGGGGAAGTGAGGATCAGGAGATGGCGGGAAGGAGGGAGGGGAAGTGTCAACAGGCAAATCTGAAAAGCAAACCTGGGGAAGGGCTGTGTATCTAGGCTGATGTGTGTGCGTTAGAGCCGATGGAGCCTCTGATGGAGCACAGGAAATATTTTCAGGATTTTTCCCCATCTTTGGAAAGGAGGGAAAGGTGGAGCCTCTTTTGTCAGGAAAATCTGCAGCAATATTTGCATCCTTTTGCAATCCAGTGGTCTGACCTTGTATCTCAGGGAATGGGATGCTGTTCCTGCCATGGCCCAGCCCACACCACTCTGTGAGGGTTTGCATCCTCTTTAATACCTTCCAGCTTCTCCACTGCTGCAAAACCATGACCTGGGCGAGCACAACCCCTCTGGCACAGCCCACCCCTGAATTCTGATCCTAAATCCTGCTGCAGCGCATCCAAGCTGTTGGATAAGTTCACTGTGGTCACAGGCTTTGCTGGTTTGAGGTCTGTGGGAAGCACGTTGCTCCCACTCTGCTCCACCCTACTTTCTGTTTTGGGAAGCTGGTGATTTTTTGGGGGTTATTTGGGACTTTTTGCAGCTGCCTGCAGCTTGCCGAGGGCTGAGTGGTTATGTCTGAGCTGCTTTATGGTTGGGGGAAGAGGGATGGCTCCTTCCAGAGCACAATTCATCTCTCCCAGCTGGGCTGAGTTGCACTGGGGAAGTTCCTCTTTCTCTCCATCCACTAGAAAAGGCATCCAGATGACTTGTGAAGATTTATGCATCCCAGCTGATGACACAGAAAGCTGGATGGATGGAACCTGGCCAAGCCTGAGGATTTTTTTTTTCATCCTGCTCCAGTTTTGGTTGTTTTTTTTTTTTTTTTTTTTTTTTTTTTCGGGACAAAAAGGCAGAGAAAC
>WBMY01012605.1:1016462-1031738 GCA_013397315.1 Donacobius atricapilla | reverse complement strand
GTTGTGAGGATTCAGACACCTCAGGGACATTGCAAAGCCTCTGGATGGAGAGAGGAGGGTCTCTAAATGTTGCTGTAGAGCATCCAAAGGAGTTCTGGGATGTGATTCCAAACCTTTCCTTTTGTATGAACTCACACAAGCCTGAACCCACCAGTGGACACAGGGGGATGCAATGAACTCAAAGCCTTGTGGGGCCACCACAGCCCCTCCTCACTCTCCAAACCTCCCTCCCCTGGGGACACTGCACCCCACACTTTGTGTTCTCTCAGTACACCTGCCCTGAAAGAGGTTTGTTTCATTTACAGGTGTAGCACAAGGCAGGAACTCTGGTTCTCACCAGGCCAAAATAAAGGAAAAGATCTTTTCCAGGTCCCAAGGGCTCTGCTTTTTTTTTTTTTAATTTGCTGTTTTTTTGTGTTCACCAAATCCCAGACAGACTCAAGGTGCTGTAGCTTCACCTCCATTGTGTGCCCCGGAATCTGTGCAGCACCCTGGCTAAATCAGTATAAAACTGTGTGTAAACCTCCAATTTCAGAGCTTTACCAGTTTTACCAACCCCAGAAAGGCTGAACAAAGGTAATAATTGTTACTATTCATTGCACTGCAGTAGATTTTACTTATGCCAAGCAGAATTGCCATCCCATCCTTTTGGGGAGTGTGGATTGGCCTCCTGCTCTCCAGTAATTCCCTGTAATCTCATCTGCAGCGAGGCAGCAGTGGAAGACATGGCAGGAATTGCTCCTCCTGTGGATATAAACCCGTGTTTTAACCACGAGGCCATCTCTCTTGGCTGTGCCTCTTCCAGTCTCTGAGGATCTGGAATGATTGCTCAGGGAGTGGGGCTGATTTGTCCCCCTGGAATTCTCATAGGGATAATGACTTATGGAATTTGGGGACAACTGAATGACCACAGAGAACCTCTTAAGTGTCCCATCAACATTTCTGTGTCCTGGCTAAGCGCAGTGCACGTCCTCACTGGGGTTATAAAGGGAACTATAAATTTTAGTGGGGTGAGTATCCAAAATAGCTGCCTGTTGTTTGAAATCACCGTGGATTTCAGATCTAGGGAAGTGTTGGCTTTACTGGAGCAGGATTCCCTGTTCCTCTAACTCACTGTGTTCATGACATCTTCATGGGGCTGAAATTTTATCACAAGGATCTGTGAATTCGGCCAATCTGGCAGCAGCAGCTCTCCAGGCATGGGGCTCTCCTCATGTCCAGCAAGAGATCAGAGGGGGGTTTTGCTGCACAGGTGAGTGGTGGTTCCAGCTCTGCAGCCAGTGCAGACACATGCCAATTCCATCTACAGATTCATCCTGATTCCACCGGCAGACACATCCCAAGTCCATCAGCGGATTTATCCCGATTCCACCTGCAGATTTATCCTGATTCCACCCACAGATTCATCCCAATTCCATCCACAGATTCATCCTGATTGCACCAGTAGATTCATCCCAACTCCACCAGCAGATTTACCCCGATTCCACCAGCAGACTCATCCCAATTCCATCAGCAGATTCATCCTGATTGCACCAGTAGATTCACCCCAATTCCACCAGCAGACACATCCCAATTCCACCAGCAGATTCATCCTGATTGCACCAGCAGACACATCCCAATTCCACCAGCAGATTCATCCTGATTGCACCAGTAGACTCATCCCAATTCCACCACCAGATTTACTCCAATTCCACTGGCAGACTCATCCCAATTCCATGAGCAGATTCATCCCACTTCCACCAGCAGATTTACCCCTATTCCACCAGCAGACTCATCCCAATTCCATCAGCAGATTCATCCTGATTCCACCAGCAGATTCATCCCAATTCCACCAGCAGATTCACCTCAATTCCACCAGCAGACTCATCCCAGTGCCACCAGCAGATGTGTCCCAGTTCCCCAGGATGGCTGAACTGGTGGATGGGGTGCTCTGGGGCACCAGGAGCTCAGGCAGAGCTGTGGGTTGCAGGTAGCACAGCTCCTTTTGGCCAGGAGCCTGCAGCCTCAAGATTCACAGGGAAGTCATGTGAAAGCTCACAAAGTATAATCGGTTCAGGAGCCAGCTCAGAAGTCATCTTCATGTCCCAGGAGATGTCTTCCGGATTAAAAAATAATTAAAAAATTAAAAAATCCTGCCTTGCCTTTGGAAAACACTCAAACCCTCAAATGTCCTCCTGGATTGACTTCTTACAACAGTGTGGGCTGAGTTATGTGAAACATTTCCTTCCAGCTACTGCAGAAGGAGGCAGGCTGGAGCTGGAAAAGTCTTTCCCAAAATCACCCAGCAGAGTTGGAGCCTCCAGCACTGAGAATTTTGGAGCTCCTGGATTCTGGTTTCATGTTCAGGAGGCCACGTTTTGTCTCTAGATGAGGGAAAGCTGCCACATCCAGGGAAGCTTTTAGCCTAGGATCAGTTTCCACCTAGAAGATGCAGGATTTGTTTCAGAAAAATAGTCAGGCAACAGTTATTTAGAAGGAAATAATTCCCAGTGAGGGATTGCACTGACCTTATAAACTGTGTAAGTGAACTTGTGGGCTCCTTCCCTCCCCGATGGAATTAGCTCCATAAAATGCTTTGCAGTCCATTTCTTGTGGTCTGCATTTATACATATTTTACTCCATAAACACACATTTAATGTCCCCTTGGAAAATATTTCCTGCCTATTTAAAGCTCCGCATCATCCTAGGGCAGCAACTGGATGAAAAATAATTGAAACCATTAAGATCAGCTTTTATTTCAAAGGAGGGGGGAAAAATAAAAGAACAAGGTAATTGCTGGAATGTGTCTTTTTCAAATTACACAGTCCCTGGGATGCCTCTGCCACCGATGTGTTTTAATGCTGTAACAAAAATGAGGTTTTCCAGTGAGTTGTGATATTGCATTTCTGACCACGTGGGACCAAAGGGACCTGGTAACGTCTGACTTGTGGCTCCACCTCCAGCCAGGGACTCACCTCCATCCACAGGCTGCTTTCCAACATCAGTTATGCTCCCACCTTTCCCTCAGAACTGCAATTCTTTGGGATTCTTTCTCTCTGGTTTTCATCTTGTCCAAGTGTCAAAATTGCAACTCCTCACTTTTCCTGGTTTGCCATGAAAAGGGCAACTCTGAATTGGTACTGGGTAGAGTGGGGCTGTTGTACTGATCTAAAGAAATTTTAGCTAAGTTAGGTTATTCTTTTTCCCCTTTTACCAATTCTCTGGATCGCCTGCCTAATTTCAGGCAAGCCTGCATGAGATTTAACACATGCTGGTCTTTCTGTGGCTAGAATTAATGTGTGTGAAGGTGTGTGAGGGACGGAAGTGTGACAAGATGGGATCTTCAAAACGGAACTGATAGTCCAGGTTGATCTCAGATGTGCACATGCCCAAACAACATAATTGTATTTATTAACTATATTTCACCAAATTCAGTGATGTAATTAACCAAATTCACCAAATTCCTGTAATGGCATAGGATGCATCTGTATTGGGGTAAATATCACATTTTTAGAGACAGTAAACACAGCTCTTTGTCCACAGTGAGGGCCCTGGTGGTCACTTCCCACTGAACCTCTGGCCTCCAGCTTTGCCAAAAATTCCCACCTGAGTGAAATCCCCCCACAGCTCCCTGGTTTGGTTTAATTAGAGCTGCTCCTGCTCGTTGTGGGCATGGATCCTAATTAGATGTGAGTGGCAAAGAAAGACTCTGTCTGAGCTGCTGCTTGAGAAATGCAGCCTGAAATCAAAGAAATTGGGGTCAGCACCTGACTACACTTCTGTAATGCTGGCTGCTGATTAGCTCGTGTTTACATGAATGGCTACAACTCCTGCTTCTGTGGGAGGCTCCTCTGCAGTGCTGGGCAGTGGGCGCTGATGGATTTGTCAGCTCACAGCTTTTAATTGGCTGGAGGGGCGTCAGGACGCTCAGCAGTGGGAGAAATGTTGGTTGTAACGTGTTGCCAGAACCCTACAGGGGAAAATGAGGCATGGATGGGGTGAAACAGGAAGAAGAGCAGAGCTTAAATCAAGCAGATGGGTTCTCTGGGTGTTGTGCTTTGTCCCCCAAATGGTGGAGGGGTGGTTTTGATGCCCAGCTCAGCTTGATTCCTTCATACAGCTCAGCATGGCCTGGGCATGTGGTCCAGCAGCACAGAACCCCCCAGCTTAGGCAGCAGGGGAGGGAGGGGGGATTCTGCCCCTCTCAGGTGAGACCCCACCTGCAGAGCTGCCTCCAGTCCAACAGCAGCAGGACCTGGAGCTGCTGCAGCAAATTCAGAGGAATCCATGGAGCTGCACCAGGGCTGGAGCCCCTCTGGGAGCTGGGAGAGCTGGGGGTGCTCACCTGGAGAGGAGAAGGCTCCAGGGAGAGCTCAGAGCCCCTGCAGGGGCTCCAGGAGAGCTGCAGAGGGACTGGGGACAAGGCTGCAGGGACAAGACACAGGGAATGGCTTCCTGTTACAGTTTACACCAAAAACGACACAGACTCCCAAGTTCATAAGGCTACAGTGTCCAATGTCTCTATTTTGGGATGATCTCTCTTTTATGCTATTTTACACAGACCAATTTGATTGGTGAAACAAAGGCAAACCTCTTCAATCACATCGGTCAAATGAGAGGGAGATCAAGAAGTCCCCCCTATGAGAAAGGAATGAACTAACATAGGTACAGTTCAAAAAACAATGCTCTTGTTTACAGAAAATCACCTGGGAAGGGAATTTCCAAAAACCAAAACATGTCAGGCATGAATTCAGGCTACAGCTTCCCACTGCCAGAGGGCAGGGCTGGATGGGATTTTGGAAGAGCCCGGAGCTGCTCAGGGATGGAATTGCCCCCTGGCAGGGCACTGAGGCTGTGGAAGAGCCAGCACAGCTCAGATCCATCCAGGACTCCTCCACGATGTAGTTGTGACTCAGGAAATGCCTGCGGCAGAGCTGGGGACTGAACCTTTGTCTCCAAGCCTTGACTCAAGAGCCACCACTGGGCTGGGACCTCCAGTGGTCACATCTTTCATCAAAGTCAAAAACCTCCAAGCAGCTGAGAGGTGGCCCGAGGAGAACAGCTTGCAGGAGGGAAGGCTTTGGTGAGAGCTGGAGGATGAGCCAAACTAACAAAGAGCTAATTGTGACGAGGACAGAAGAAATGAACCTCAAACAAACTAAAAAAAAATCTGCCAATTCCTGTAGCTGAGTTTTGAATTAATTGCCAGGGGGACAAAAAAATCCCCAACACTCCAAACAAACTAAAAAAAAAAAAATCTTTCAATTCCTGTAGCTGAGGTTTGTGCTCTGCCACAAGCTCAAGGCAGGAATCATTGTCACACCCAGCCGTGGATGGTGTGTGGGTTTCTCTCTGTGCAAGAGTCATAAGTTTAAAAAATTTATTGATTTTATAATTAAGGAACTCTGCAATACATAAAGTTAAAAGCCGTGCAAGCATATACACAGAGACCACATAAAGATAAACAAACATTTAGATTTAACACAGCATAAGTGCAATAATCACCCATAAATGTAGTCATCACCAACTGTTTAATATAGATCAGTAGCAAACAAAAGAATAGATGGGATGGAAATTATTATTTGTACTAGAGGAGCTGCAGAGGCCACAGGCAAGATCGCATCTCTGCTGTGGCAGGCAGCACCCACATACATAATGAGAGGCAGCCCTGGATGGAAACAGCTCCAAAATTGAGTCCAAATTCAGGAAGAGGAGCAGTGGAAGGGGGGACATGCTCCCATCTGAAGGTCACCAGACTGCCAGGGTGAAGCTGAGTCCTCCTGATGCCCAGATCCACTTCCACCGCAAAGCATACAAATGAGATTAAACTGGCAATTGCTTTTATTTCAGGCACAAAATAAAATCGTTGGGAAAAATAACATGATTTCTTCCCAGGCTGTTTTGGCAGGGGTGGAAGCACTTTTTCAGCTGGTGGGGGACCTGAGCTCATGGACCACCTGCCCAGTGTGTGGGGAGAGACTCTCCCTCTCTCCTTCTCCGCTTTTTTGCTCTTTAGACATCACAAAATGTTCACTGAGCAGGAACTCCGGACACGCTGTCCCAGCAAGGAGCTCACAGGGTTGTTTTTCTTCTGCTGCTGCAGTCACAGGGTAGGATTCATCTCATTTAACTGGAAACATTTACATTTAAGATACCTTAAAACCTCCCTCGATGCTCAGAAGAAAAAAAAAAATTAAAAATCCTTTTTAGCCTTTCTAAGGAACGTTCAGGCGTTTACCCAAGGCATGGCAGCCCCTGAGTGTGAGCTGAGGGCTGTCTGCAGTGGGGTGATGCTTCAGCTGGGTGCCAGGGGTGGCCCTTGTTGTGGAGGTGTCTCAAATCCCCAAATCCCAACACTCTCCCTTCCCTGCTGCAGCAGGAATTTGGAGAATGCACTCCCAGAGCATCCCATGGGGCCACAGGAGGGATGAGGAGTAGGATGGGCTTGATCTTGGCCACCATCTCCTGCTTTTTCCTCTTGTCTCTGCCCCATGCTGCCCATGGCATCTTTTCCATGACCCTCTGATGAGCCTTTCGTGGTTTCTCAAGCTCCTTGAAAATAATGGAGGTTAATTTATCACCTTAAATTACTGCAGCATCTCGAAACCATAAGGAAAAAGCTGTGCATTATCTCTCCTGTTGCCCACCCTCCCTCTGCTCCAGTGGGGGCTGTGGTCCCAGGACATGCACAATATGTCAAGTTTTACATTGTCTAATTCCCCCCCAAACAGATTTTTCAGAAATAAAGACAACTCCTGTGGCTTTGCAATTAAATATTAAAAGGCCTTGATTAAAGAGCCATAAATCACTGAAAGGCCTTTAAATTTTTGTAATGTCTCCTGGCCTGGCAGGCACTGATTGCAATCTCGTGCTCATTTTGCAGTGGTGAAGGACAGATACTTCCAAATATTGGCCATCAGCTGTTGATGTCTACCAGGTAAAGGATAATGGGGAAGGAGTGGAAGAAACACTTAAATCAGGGTAATAAAAATATGCTGGTGGGACAAGCCTTGAGCAGGAGGGCTTGTGTCCTGGAAATGGCATTTCTGGTACAGCCAGCGTGGCATGGGGCAGAGCGCAAGTTAAAAATCTCCTGGTGTGGTGGAAGGTGGCCGTGCCCATGGGGGCAGTGGGATGAGATTTTAAGGTCCCTTCCAACCCAAACTGTTCTGCCATTCTCTGATTTTTACCTGTGGCTTTGTCCTGCTCAGTTCAGCAGCTCCTGTGCAGGATGAAAGCGGGGCTGTGGTGTGTTGGGGGCTGGGGGTTCTCCCTGCAGTCCTGTGTGCTCCAGACCTGCTGCCCTGGAGAAGATCCTCATCAAATTCCCTCTGCTGTGATGCTCCTGTACCACAGTGTTCCAGTCTCAGAGAGTGCAGGACTGGAGCATGTCGCCCGGATTTTTTCAGCCTTCTGTTTCACAGTGTTTCATGGTTTGGGTTTTTCTCATGCTCTAGTCTATAAACATTAACCAATGTTATTGTAATCTCAAGGTTGTTTTCATTCCCGTTCTTAGAGATACGGACAGCGGATGAACAGTTGTCTTGACCAATAGAATGGGGAGAGGTGTCAACCTTCTCCCCCAATCCCTAGCCTTTGTAGAAATACCATAAAATAAAATCAAACTTTTCAAATAAATCAGTTTTAGTTCATACCTTCTAATCAAAGTGTAAGCGTGTATTTGTGTGTGTGTGATGAACAGCGTCAGGAGCAGAGCATGGATGAGGAGTATCCTGGATAAATCCATCACAAGGAACACACCTGATGCTTCCCATGGCTGGACCTCGTTCAGCTGAGGCCTGTCCGATGCTCTTTAGGCTCTCCTGGTGATTTAGCCTGCCATGAGTCCATTCCTGATGTTCTGGGATGCAGAGGGAGATGGAAAACACTACCCCCCACTCTGGGCCTGGGGACTGACCAGGATCTGCTCCTGCTGCGAGCATAAAATCATGGGATCATTAAAATTAGAAAAGGTCTGTGCAGGAACACTGGCTCAGGGGCATGCCAGTAAAATATTGGCAAATTCTACTTCTGTTTTGGAACCCTCCAAACCCTCATGCCTGGTCTATCACCAGGCTCCCCACTCCTGCCCCTCCTCTGCTGCAGAATTTAATGCAACATCTCAAAACGTGGCAAGGAAATGAATTATTTGGAAATGATGTGAAGGAAGAGAGGGTCAAACCTGGTGGATAATTTATTCATTACTAATATCTCCAGCAGCTGTAATTGAGGTGTTCTTTTAATTGTCCGAGCCACTCCAAAAAAACCCAGCTTTTCTGATAATGGCTTGGAAGGTAACTGTCATTCAGCTGTATAAACCTTTATCAAACCTGGCTTTTGACTGGCTGATGGTATCACCCACTGCCTTGACTTTATTTTAGCTTATTAAAATGGATCCTAAATAAACCTGATCTGCCCCAAATTATTTTTTTTTCCTTAAATTAATTTGAATGCAATTTGTTCTCAGCAAGATTTGCTGCCATGTTGCATCTCGCAATGCAAACACGAGTTTGTTGGGTCACTCTAATTAATTTGATTTTGTATCTCAGCCCTCCTACCCGTCACCAGCACTAAATGGAATTATTTAGAAATAACAGAGATAATGCTGGCAAAATAACATGCTGTGACAGGACCAAGCTTTGCTTCTTTAGGAGGAAAAAATAATAATACACAACATATTGAGGTGGTTTATTTTTTGATTAAACGCTTCTGCTTCGCTTCGGCATTTATCTTCCTGAGACAGCTCCAGATCCGAGCAAATGCATCATTCCATTAACATTATCTCTCTGTACATTTGAGTGGGGGTCCCCAGATAATAAAGGGCTACAACATGCGTGGCCAGCTCACACCTCCAGCAGCTTTGATTCCCTCGGAGAGGATTTGTATCAGAGGTGTTGGGAGGGAAGGGGGAGGAGGTTTCTGCCTGGGTGCTTGGGTGGGAAGTCAAATGGCTTCAAAGAAACGAGTGGAGCAACTTAATTCAAGGATTTTAATAAGAACGTTGGTGTCAGGAGCTGCACAAAGTGACCTGGGTTTGAGGAGGTGATGCTGGGTCGTTTCATTCAAAAGCTTTGACCCAAGAGCTGAGCAGCTCCTGGAGAGTTTGGAAAGAGGAAGGGGAGAGATGCAGGTGTTGCAGATGATCCAAAACGCAGGAGGGATTTGGGGTGAACTGATTCCCAAAAGGAGCATGTGATGGTTTGTGTGAGTGGTGGAAAATAACCAGAATAATCGGGGGTGAGAGAAAAATCCATTGCACTCCTTTTGCTGCTCCTGAATTGAGGAGAGCTTTCCATGAGGTGGGGGAAGTGGGGCAAGCAGAGAGGGGGAGATCTCAGCATGCCCCAGAAACGGAATAAACACTGGTGATGGGAACACCCATAAGAATAAGAGGTGGTAAAGGATGTTCCCCTGTAGAGGGGAAGGCTCGTATCCCAGATTTTGCTGATGTGGCTGTGGGTGGTGTCCCCAAGCACCCTCAGTGGCTGTGGCCAAAGGCTGAATTCCAGACCATTATCCCAACCTACTTGGAAGTTTGTATACACAGAGGTGGAAGGGGGTAAAAAGAAAATGGATTTAGAAGGAAAAAAATGGAATTTGTACACTTGAGGCGCTGCACCATCAGTTTGTAGCACTGCAAAGAGGTCACAGGTTTTCAACACTGGTTTTTGGCAGAGTCCATTTCCATTTTCATCACCCAGGATAACAGGAGAGCAAATTCCATGTGTTTTGTACAGGTCCTACCAGTGGACAAAGGGGAGAAGGCAGATGTCTCCTTGAGAATATTCACTTATATGTGAACACTTTTTAAATTTTTTTTTTTATGATGGACTGACTGCACCAGCCCCACTCCAGCATTCCAGAGAGGACCTGCTCTTGTGAGTTTGGGAACACATTAAGAGGCCCTTTAGAAAGGGCCCAGCAGCATCTCTCAGTCTGTGAGCCCAGGGTACTGCGCACCAACTATTTAACAAATGACACTGCCCATCAGAGAAATGTCTTTCTCTTCCCCTTCCTGCTTGTCTCCTCAGTCTCCCTGCCCCACTCCCCCCCTGTTTTCTGTCATTTCTCCCTCTGTTCTCCCTCTCTGATGCCATGGTGATGGAGCTGACACGTAAGAGTAGCTATTCTTCACTGGGGTTCCCGCAGCATCCTGAGATGAGCTTCTGCTTCTCCCCCTCTCTTGTCTCCCACGTTCCCTAAGTGGGTAAATCCGTGTGCTGCCAACCCCAAGTGCTAAAAAAGATGGGCCAGCCTTCCCCCTCCTCCCTGCCTCCAGCTGGCTTTAAAAAGCATGAATTGCAGCAAGAAAAAAAAAAATCCCAAATGTTGGGCTTGGTTTGTGTGTTTTTCTGGTTTTCCTTGGAGCCTGGGGTTCTAACAAAACAAAAATTTCACCCCCTGCTGTCTATAGGGCCCCCTGCTGATTTGGGGCAGTTTGAGCCAAATTTGACAGGCAGCAGGGAGATCTTATTCCTGAAAGTTTTTGGAAGTAGGTGGCTGGGTGGATGTTCCCTGAGTGAGAGAAATGCCAAAGCAGGAAAGAGGCTTTATAAATCCTCTTGTTCAGGGTTAGTCTCCAGCGACGTCCACAATTAGCTTCGAGATTTGGGAGGCTGCAAAGTGCATTTTATGTATCCTCCCCCCGCTATCTGAGGGAGGCAAACTTCCCAAAAGACCTTCCTAGAGTGTTACCAACTGCAAAGGCCGGGGAATTCTGTGAAAATTCCTGCAGCTCTATCCCGGCTCCTCATCTCTCTCCTGGTAGCCACTGGAGCATCACCCAGGAGCTGCCTCAGCAGCAAGTCTGACCCAAGTTCTGAAATCCCAAAGCAAAGCCCTAATCTGTGTATAAGGCCCTTCCCCTCTCCAGGCTGTCCTATTTCCCTTTGGATTTCTTCTGATATAAGGGTTGCCTTCTCCTCGGCTGAATCCAGCAGCCCCCGTGTTGGCATCCAGCCTTCCCCTCTCTCCTTCCAGACAGTCTCCAGCTCCTCCTGCGTGTCCCTGGACTGTTTTCCTCTGACTCTTTACCAATTTCTCCATCTCATCCCTCCATCCCCGCTCCTTATCTTGCCCCAAAGCCCTTCAGCCCTCCAGAGCAGGGATTGATTGCTCTTGCTCCTGGTGCTGTCCTCCAAAATGAAACAACAATGAATTTGTCTGACTTTCTGTGGTTGTATCTTATCACTCCACCTGCCTGCTTCCAATATTATTCCTTTCCACTGCTCTCCCGCGGTTCAAAGTGGCCCCTCTCAGGCGTCCCCTCATTTAATTGGCCAGCCCCAGCCTGGGTTTTGTACTCCCCTTATCATTATGGCCTGACTGCTCCCCTGGCTCCCATCTCACCCTGCCTCCGTCCACCTGCCCCTCTCGCCTGTCCCTCCTCCCGCTGTTTTGTTTGGACAAATGACAGCCTGGGTGTGACCAGAGGCGATAATGGTCGACAAATATTTGAAGGGGGAAGGAGAAAAATTGTCCCCGGGGGAGTTTATAGGGGGAGGGCAAGGAGGTAGGGTTGGCAGGGCGAGGGTCGGGACGGGGAGAGGGCGGATGGGGTGGGAAGATGTGCGGATGATGCTGCGGGCCTGAGTACATCATAAATCCCCTCTGGGTGGGTGGGGATGGGGAACGAGCTCCTCTCTCATCCCTGGGCCTGCTTGGAAGGGCAGGTCCTGTGTGGAAGGGACACTTTGCTGGGGAGATTTGAGTTGGAGTAGGGGGACAGAGAGGAGGGAATGGGAAGGGAGGAAACGGTGATGGAATTGCAGCAAAGAGGGGAAACTTGGGCTGGACACCTCTGGAAATCTTCCTGTGACTTGAGGGGTTGGTGAGCTGGCGTCTGAATCCAGATGCTAACATGGACTGGAGCACTGATGGGAAGGAGCTCTGGAGAGGGAGGGGACAGTCAGACCCTGCATGTCTGTGGCACCTCTGAATTGCTGGATTTGACCCTGGGACAAGGTGAAAGGAGATTTTGCTTCCCCCAAAAAACATCTAAACAAGTGGTCAAAAAAGTGAAGGCAACCCTTGCCTCTGTTTGACAGCTCATTGTACCTGCTAAAGGGCTGGGAAGAGGGAGATGCTGGATAATGGATAAAAATGTTATTTAATAAATGTCCTATTAAAAAATCTGCCCCCCAAACTATCCCTGCAAAAAGTGGCAGGGGAGTTAAGGGAGCTGCCAGCGGCTGGGCAGCAAATCAGTGACAGAGGAGAAAGGGCAGGTGGCACCCCTCTGCTCCATGCCAGGACACCCTGGGCTTCTCAGACAATCCAGTGTGCAAACCCCCGGACTCCAAGGAAAGGCCGGACAAAGCACAGAGAGGGTGGCTGAGAGGGACCTTCCCAAGAGATTCTTCTCCACCCATTGTCCGAAATTGGTTGCAAAGGTGCCACAAAAGCAGAAGGGAAGGTGACCAAGTGACACAATCCTGCTCTTCCCTGCAAACCTCTCTTACATTTTTTGGGGGGTAGCACTCTTCTCTCCTTTTCTATCAGCTCAGCCCTTCCTGAAGCTGGCAGCACTGCCAAAATCTGAGGCTGTGACACCCCTGGAGGTGGGCCAAGGACTGCCCTTAGGGGCCGAGCTCACCCTGTCCCTCCCCGGGGTGCCACAGTGACAACGCAGAGCCCTGGCCCAGCTTTAAACCAGCTCGCACAGAATTTCCCACCCTCCACAAGCACGATAAAGACATCCTTTGTCAGCAGCGGGGATGGTGACAGCTACCCAGGAGAGGCCAATTTTCTTTCGTGTATCAACAGAGAGGGGCGACTTGGAAGGGCCTGAAACACTGGAGGTCAGAAAGGGGTGAAAAGGAGACCTGGAGAACAAGATTCTGAGTTAGCAGCCCCTCTCCCCGGGCTTNAAGGATTCGCCCGGTTTGAGGGGTTTTGCAGCTGCCACCAAGCGCGGTCGCTGCAGGTGGCGCTGCGATGTTGGGTTTGAGCGCTGCCCGCGCTCCTGCAGCCCGGAGCTGCGACAGCCAGCCCCTGCTCCCGGCAACTTCAGCACCGCGCTGCTTTAACTAACTTGTAACATGGCGGGGGAAAAGAATAATGGAAAAATCCCCGCACCGTTTCACTTAGATTCTCCATCTCTCTCTCTCTCTCTTTTTTTTTTTTTTTTTTTTTTATTTTTTTTTTCTAAGAGCAAGGGGACTCCNTATTTCTTCTAATTGGCTCATCCTCTTTGTTGTTGGAGTCTTAAAGTGTACAGGTGGATGTCCCGGCAAAAAATAGGTGTTTTCCTGTTCTTTGGGTGCTGATGGAAGTGACTCCTGTGTGTCACCATGTGCGGCTCAGGTTAACAAGGCAGGAAATGAAAGGATCCATCAGTGAGGGAGGAACCACAGAGGGATCCAGGGAGGCTGTTGGCACCCAGGACTTCAAGGGCAAGGGGAGCTCTTTTGCGGCAGCAGGAGGGAAATCGGGTGGGTGAGGCTGTTTGGATGGAGACAGCGGGATTTTGCCTCATCCCAGATGAGGCCGCTTTGGGGCTGCTTGCTTTTCCCCCCGGAGCAGAGAAGGGGGTGCCCAGCACCTCTCTGTGATCTCTGCCGTGACTTGGGGTGGGGGGGAAATATCCACTGGATGACGCCAGGGTGAGCCTGAACCCTCCTCGTCCTTGGGCCCTTTTACTGCAGAAATTCACAGGTCAGGGGAGGTCATTTGGGTTTTCCAGCCCTAACCCTTTTCCGCCCCCACTGCCCAGTTCATGAAAAGGCCTATAAATAAAGTCTCATTTGTCACTCACTCCTTCATGATCCCAAACAGCACGGAGATGCATTGACTCGTGCCATTGTCTTAAGAAGCAGAAAGAACTGGTATTAATTTCTTCCTCCCCACCGGATGGTGGGAGGTAATCTGGGCATATCCAGATAATCCGTGTTTAGTGGAACGGGTTTTAAATGCGAGGGCGAATTTCCTCGAGATTTTCATATGTTTTTATTAAATGGAGCTGCGAGCCAGGCTGGACACTCAATAATACTGTAGCACTCAGAGCAGCAGTGATCTTTAGAGGTTACTAACCTGCCATTGTATCTCTCAGATTCCCGTCTCGCTCCTCCGTTGTCATTTCGCTGTGTTATTACTCTTCAGGCTTCGCATCGTATTCATTTCTCTGAATGAAAACAAATGACTCCTTGCGAGAGGTAGGAGATAAAGAAATAATAAATACATTTTATGCACCACCTTAAAAAAAAAAAAAAGAAGGGAAAAAAAAAAGAGAAAGGGCTATGAATCCCCATCCATCCATCAGGAAATGTAAACCGGGGCTCAGGCAAAACACACACAGGCGTGCACACAGGCACGCGCCGGGGAGATAAAACTTGTTTTAAGGAAAACACGATATTGTTTCCAAATAAATATCTCGGAGGATGCAAATAGACAGCCCCCGGCCCCCGTGCTTTGTGGCATAAATTTAAGATAATTAAAAATACAAAGCTCGGATTAAGCCTGATTTTCTGTCAGTGGTGGAGGCGGTGGGGCGGAGGGGGGAGTGCTGCTGTGTTTGGCGCTGCACAACCCCTGGAGGGGCAATTCCTGCCTCTGATCTCGGGTATTGCTTGCCTTGGGCGCTGGGACCCCGTTTCCCAGCCACCCCCTGCATCCCTGCTGGATGCCTTTGCCTTCTGCTGGGGAAGGGGAAGCTGCAGGGTCCCTTGCAGAGTTTTCTCCCTGGTGTGAGCATGGCCAACACCCCTGGAAGCAGAGGAGGTCTCCTCCAGCTGCTTCTCCTCTCCTTCGGACCTTTGTGAGGCGCCCATCCTCAGGGAATCGGGGCTCTCCGGGCTGCAGCCCTGTTGCTACCAGCACCCCGAGAGCATCCCTGCCCTTCCCACCGTCTGCTGCCTGCTCTGGGGCTGGCTCCGGCATCACCTGCAGGGAGGAGTGCGGGTCTCACACAGGGAATGAACTTTTGGGGTGGGGTCTGCTCCCCGGGGCAGCCTAGGGAACACCAAACTCCGACTGGAAGCACCAACAGCTTCTAAAAAATACCCTTATTCCTGTGGGGAATCCAAGGGAGCCCGGGCCAGGGGAGAATGCAGCCGCTGCCCGGGGTTACTGCCCAGCCGAGCTGAGGGATTGCTCTTCCCCCGAGCCTCCCCACGCCGCTCCCTCCGAGCCGGGTCCGAGCCGGAGGAGAGCAGCAGGGCACAGCCTGGAGAGGGAAGGGAAGGCAGGGAAAAGCGAAAGGAGATGCCAGCAAAGCCGGGAAGGGTTTTTCTGAGGAACAGATGGGGGCAGGCAGCGAGATGCGGTTGATTCCGTGAGTGGGTTTTGGGTTTTATTCCT